>JANTPZ010005717.1:0-14498 GCA_025593235.1 Vachellia pachyceras
ATTGTTGAATGTGCTTTTGAGGTATTGAGAATCTTTCCCAAACACACCCATTATCAACTTCGGCATGATACTCTACATTTTTTAGATAAAAAATAAAAATGGAAATAAATTTGTTTTCCCCCTTTCATAATGTAATCATATAATTAGTTTTTTAAGAAAAAACAAAAGTGCGAAAAAATATTTTAGAATGTAATTTTCTTGCTTTAAATTTATTTTAAAAAAATTATATATATAATGCCATTTAGTTCAGAGGTGATTATTATTTTAGGAAAATGACAAAAAAATCCTGAAAATTGCAAAAAAAAAATTGTAATATCCTTAGCATTAAAAAAGTTTTTAAAAAAAATCCCTGAACCTTCCACCCTAAACTGCCAAAAAAAAAAAAAACCTTTGACCTTCAACTTATAACTTCTACCTTCACTATCGTCATTGTCATCATTCTCTCCACTGTGCACCACCATCTTCACTACCACTGCTGAGGCTTCACTTTGCCACACCAACAATAGGCGTGTTTGGATAGCCTTTTGAGCATCCAAAAGCCATTCATACGCTTATCGAGATAAAGTTTCTCTCACATATTTATCTCGGAATCTGTGTCCGTTCTCCCAACGGACTTACCAAACAAACCCAATAGCCTTACAACTCACATCTTCCCAATCCAATTTCAACCCTCCAATGCCATGTACCAAACAGGGCCTAAAGCTCAAGGTACACATAAAAGGGAAAATTACCATAACCTCCTTGGCACTTGTTTGAAAATTCCGTTGAGGGAAATGAGTTTACATATTATGATGTATTTTACGGATTTCAAGATGGTTTTACAAATTTTAAGGTGGTTTTTATGGATTTCGATATGGTTTTACCTCGACTTGCATGTACCGTTGGGGAAACAGTATTCCTAAACAAGCATTTCAACAACCTCCTCCTTCTTTGAAGAAGGAAAAATGTGACAGTTGATCAATGATATGAAAATTTCTTTCTATCCCATGAGACATTTTTTTCCAACTGGTCAGTAAGAACTATATCTTCCCAATGAATATGAATACATTTGAATATTTGATCTATGAATCTCTGTTAATTTGTAATCGAACCTCAATCTACAATATCTATAATAAAAAGGGTAATTAAAATCATGGATCTTTGTGGCAAGATTGACTGCCTTGATATGTGCCTTTCAATAATCAAATGAGTATTCTCTTAGGATAGAGAAGGATATTGCTTGTACTCACACAAAAAAAATCCAAAATTCAGAAAAAATAAAAGGTTCAAAATATACTGGGAAAGAAAATTTCTTATTTTCATCTTGTGCTGGAATAAAAAGATAAGTGTGATATAGAATAGAAAGGAAAATATTAACATTTTTCTCTACTAGGTTAAGGAGAAAAGTGAAAGAGAAAAAACTCAGAAAAAAAAAACAGGACAAATCAATTTATATGCCTCTTATTTAATTTTTTTAATTAAGTCTTTTTAATTTTTTATCATATAATTTTACAAGTTTTTACTTAAGTTTCTAAAATATAATTTTACCTGATTTTTACTTCATCAGATTTTCATAATCAAACTCTTTGTTAGTGGATTTTTTTCACCACAGGGTAATATTTTAGATATTAAATATATTTAAAATAAAAAAACAGATATGTGTGCGTAGTAAATTAAAAAAATCCCTCAGACCAAATAAGGGTTTGAATTAACGATACAACCTACTTTTTCAATACAATTTTTAGTCAACCAAATAAATATATGTGAAAAATTTTGTTTCTAAATTTATTTTTCTTCCGGGCCGGGTTGTAGAAGCTGGGAGGAATTTGGTAATCCGGTCCGAGCCCGTCCGCAGTATTGGCCAAAATTTCCGGCTCTTAGTTCAAGTGCGCAGGGTAGGGTTGGTACGAGAAACGGGAGGCCACTTCGTAAGGCGGGGCGAGTCCGAATAGAAAAGCCCACCGGAAAGAGAGGGAGCTCGCAGCAGACGGCGAGATTGTGAGAGAGAGAGCCTCAAAGAACGACCCTTTTATTAGTACAGCTTATATAGGCCTCTTTTTTCCATTTTTTCAGTCGGTCGCAACTCTTGCATTTGGAAAGTGGAAAGGACCTCCTTCGTGTTGACTTGCAGTGAGTAAGGAAGAGGACGCTTCCTTGATTCATAGAGGTGACCTTACAACATTTTCTGTAACCCCTTGTGTTCTAAACATTATTTGCTTTTATGGTTTCCTTACCTTGCTGAGTGATTGCAATATTTGAGTTTCTTTTAGAAGCCCCCCTTTGCACGTTCAGCGTGTGGAACATACTGCAGGTTGATTAACAGTAGGCTTTGCTGTCAAAGAATGGCTACTGCTTGCAATTGACACTTGTTTTTGCTCACTGTGTTAGGCCTTAACAAGGATATTGTTGTGGCTGTATTTCTTTTTATGGTTTATTGGTTTGATATTGTTAGATGTTAGATGATACTATCTTGAATGAGAATGCTGTTATGCCGAACTTTGTTCATATAAGCTTCTGGTGTTCCTGGGAGTTGTGAGTGACGAGTCTTGTGAGATGGTTTGTGCTTGGTGTTTAATCGCCTTTGTTGCGTCATACATTCATGAGAATAAATTACACTCCTTTGAAGTTTCTTTTAACTCTGTTTTATCTTGGCCATACCCTTTTATATTGATCAAACGGTACTTTCTGAAGCCAAGTATCTCATCTTGGGTTTATTTGGATGATGAAACCATTGTTAATATGAGATTACTGCTGTTGAGCTGTGAAAGGTGCATTATTTATTTGCCCATGATTGAATTGATTTCGGCAGGCTACCATGGTTTAGTGTTTCCAATGTGGCTGTGTTTTGATTAATATTGTTTGACACTTTTTGGCCGATGGCTTAAGAAATTGTAGCCTGAAGCTTTAAGTACATGCATCTTGGGATTGATGCATTGAGTGGGTAATGATAGTTTTATAAATGTGAAGACTTGTGTATAATGCCATTATCAAGTTTTAAAGGTCAGCGATTATTTTATGTACGTTTTGGGGGGCTATTTGCATATGATGCAAATTTTAGGGAGGTTTTATACATTCTAACCAAGTTTTTCATAGATTTATTTTCTCCCATCATCATTTATCATCGAGGTTTTCTTATACTGTTCTCTGTCTCTACTTGGCACCTGTCTTTTTTGGCCCACTCTGATCTTCTGAATTTGATTTTGGCCATTGGGATTAGCGTAGGGGTAACGTAACCTCTGGAGTTCTTGCCACTGCTTGAGCTGTCACTTTTCTCTCTTCATTTTGACTGCGAGAAAATCTGATTGTTGATTAAACAATCATGGGTTATGCTCAGCTTGTGATAGGTCCTGCTGGTAGTGGCAAGGTAATTTTTACTATTCATTCCCTCTGTCCTGTTATTTGTTAAACCGCATAAGCCTTTCCTCGATATGTTATGTTTGTGCGTGTTCTTAAATCCTGATTGGTGTGTGCACTTTCTATTGTGTGTTAGTCCACATACTGCTCAAGTTTGTACCAACATTGTGAAGCTGTACGTCGGACAATGCATGTTGTGAACTTGGACCCTGCTGCTGAAAATTTTGACTATCCTGTGGTGATGGGTAAATACAATTTGGGATGTGATTATTTCTTTTGTGAGTTAACGATAATAGTTGCAGGAGTTTAACTTCCTTACGTTGGAATATTCGCAGATATAAGGGAACTCATCTCTTTGGATGATGTTATGGAGGAACTTGGGTTAGGGCCTAATGGGGGTCTTATGTACTGCATGGAGTATCCTTAATTGTGTCTATCAGCACAGTCCATAGTTTCTTTTTCTTTTTTCTGTTTTATTGGTTGCTTTTATCTTGCTTGGTTCGTTTTATAATTTTTCATTTGGCAAAGTTCTTTTCAATCTTACTTGAAGCAGGATTCTGTTTAAATTTTATTACAGGTTACTGAGCTAGATGGTGTAGAGTGACAACCTGTGTAAATTAAAAATGTTTTATTTGGAGGATCAAACCATTTCACAAGTGACAAATTTTAGATATCTGGGATCAATTATACAAAAGGATGGTGATGTTAATCATAAATTTAAGGGAAATTTATTGGGAGGCAAGCTATTAGAGTTATTGGGAAATTTTATTTAAAGCTGGATGGTGTGATTGGAGGCAAGCTATTAGAATTATTTGTGATGGGAAATCACCTAATACAGTAAAAGGAAAGTTCTATTGTACAGCTATAAGGCCTGCAATGCTACATGGTAGTGAATATTGGGTTTTAAAGAGATAACATGAGTACAGAGTGGGGGTTGCTAAGATGAGGATACTGAGATAGATATGTGGTCATACTAGAATAGATATGATTCGTAATGATCAATTTATGGATGAGTTGGAGTGGCAACTATTGAGGAAAAATGGTGGAAAATCGTTTGTGGTAGTTCAGATATGTTTACAGAAGGCCATTGGAGCTACTAATAAGGATGTTGGATCAAACAGTGTGGAGTTGTTTGAAAAGAGTTAGAGAAAGACTGAAGCGTACTCTCAAGAAGATTATGAAGAGAGATCTTTCAGTTAATAATCTATCAATGGATGTGGTGTGCGAGAGATCATAATAGCGTCATGTGGTCTGTGTAAGCGACCCCACCTATTGGGATAAGGCTTTGTTATTGTTGTAAATGAGCTAGAGAATGTGATTATGGATTATCTCTTTATTTTATCTACTTGTATTTTTATCATTTTTTATATATGTTAACTACTTAAAATATTTTACAATTTTGTTGCCTTAATAATCATATTTAGACACCTTGAAGAAAATCTGGACGATTGGCTGACAGAAGAACTGGACAATTACTTAGATGATGATTACTTGATTTTCGACTGCCCTGGTATTCATGCCATTGTCATTAAACTTTTTGTTCAGTTATGCATTGGCATTTTACAGATTACTATGATGAGGTAGTTTTCTAGTTAAAGTAAATATATTATAATGATTACAAGAGAGTGAAGTCAAAATAGGTAAGATACTGCATCTAATGCACATGTCAAAATCTGCTTTTTCTAGAACCGATTGTGTTGGGTGCACTGGCAAAACCAATGCATGTCCGCTTTGTTTTTTTATTCAGCAATTCTCCTTTCTACAGTTAAATTCTTTATAAAATTCAGGTTAAAAAATGACCAGAAAAATTGTGTTGTTTTTCAGGTCAGATTGAGCTTTATTCACATGTGCCAGTGCTTCGGAATTTTGTTGAACACTTGAAACGTAAAAATTTCAATGTTTGTGCAGTATACCTGCTCGACTCACAGGTGTTATATTTTCATCCCCTTTTTTAATACATACAACTTCCTATCATGCTTTCTCATGTTTTGTCTGTTAACTTTGTAATTTTCTATCTGTTAGTTCATGACAGATGTCACCAAATTTATAAGTGGATGCATGGCTTGCCTTTCTGCAATGGTTCAATTGGAATTACCCCATGTCAATATTCTCTCTAAAATGGACCTTGTGACTAACAAAAAGGATCTAGAAGAGTGAGTTCAGTTTGCCAAATCTGTTAGACCATCCTTATACATTTGAATCCTTATATATTCTGTATCTATTATTTTCAGATTTTTGGATCCAGAGCCCCGCTTTTTGTTGTCTGAATTGAATCAACGGATGGCTCCTCAGTTTGCAAAGCTGAATAAAGCTTTGATTGAATTGGTGGGTAGATCATGTTCTTAGAAAGTTATACAGTTTTTTTCCCAATTATTAAATCCTATGTACTCATGCTAAATATGTGTTGCAAGCAAGTCATCACTGATGCTCAGTGTGGTTGTCAACTGCCATTATGCTTAACCCAAAAATTTCTAGGTCGTCTGTCCTTTATAAAATTTTTCAAAATTCAAGATTTCATTGAATTCATTATTTTGCCTCCCCATTTTGTGACTATAGTTCCTGAACATACCCTCAATTTTGAGGCTTACTTTGATTTTAGATTTGAACTCTACAATGCTTCTTATTCTCTTTTTTCAACATATTAATTTTTTGTTTTTCTTACAGGTGAATGACTATAGCATGGTGACTTTTATTCCACTGGACTTGAGGAAGGAGAGCAGGTTTGCGCCATGTCTCTCTTGGATAATCAGATGTTTGGCCGCATGTCCATTTTTCGTTCATTATCTTGTTGTCGTTTGTTTTCCAACCTTTGGAGGATCCCATATCCTCGCCATTTTGACATTTCTTAAACGTAGCTTCTTGTTCTTATACGAAATACAACGCAAGAAAAATATGATTGATTTTATTATCTTGATGAACATACTAAATGTTCATGTTCATAAATATGAATTGTGATGCATTCTCATCCTGAAATTCATGTTGTAAAGTTGAATTCAAAAACAGAATGGTTTGCTTAATGATGGCTTTGTTTCAATTTGCAGCATACGATATGTACTGGCTCAAATTGATAACTGTATTCAGTATGGAGAAGATGCAGATGTAAAGGTTAAAGATTTTGATCCACCAGAGGATGACGACTAGCTTTTTTCTCCTGTGCATCATCATCTTCTGATAATTTCGAAAGACAGAACATTCTATGAAGGTAGCATTGTCAATATATATATGTAGGATCTCTATTTGATGTTTCAGTGATGAATCCTCTAAAATAGCCAACGATGGAGACCAGCGTTTGTGTTTAGAGGAAAGAAATGCAAGTGTTGGGTTTGTCTGGTTGAAGAAGCTCTGTTCTTCTAAATATGTCGGAAAACTTGTACTCTAGAAAGCACTGATCCGCTTGAACAAGAAATGCATCGGTACTGTAAACTTCTAATTCAAACTTGACTTGTCCCTTGATGGTTTGTTAAGAATATTTTATATTTCTCAAGCTTAATTCTGTCTTTAAAGCTTGGAATCTCCTGGTTATTAAATTATCAAAGTGAGAATAAGAGAGAGATAGAGGTAGGTACACCTTCATGTGTCCCATTCTGTGGACTTGTTTGGATTAGGATTAACGTTTGTGAAAGTTATCCCAATTGCAATTTGCAAACTGAGTTGAGATAAGAGTTAATTGGTGGAATATGATTTATGTTTAGACAGGTTTTCCTAGAAAAATCAGTTTGAAAGCTGCTTTTATTACTCTAGAAGTTCCTAAATGTGGCTTTAAGTCTAATTTGGCTTTTGAGGGAAAAAATCAGTTGACTCTAATGCCAATTAAACATAATTTGTGGGTTTAAATTGACTTTTGGACTTTTGAACTGGTGTTTAGGTTACAAAGTCAATCCGAACAAATCTACATAAGAAAATTAGAGAGCGCTATATTATAAATAATTTTAAGAAACTTAGCATACATTTTATATAAATAATTAATTTACTCTAATTATAAAATATTGAAATAGAAAACATTCGCATGACTTTAGGTATGTTTGTATTAGTATTTAAAAATTACATTGACACAAGTAGAGATAAAATTCTTTTTATATATGAGAGATTTATTCTAAGGTCTCATGGAAGGAAGTTATTTAAAAAATAGCCTAAGATTTTTCAATGGTAGCTGTTCCACTTGTCAATGGTGCTCCTCGACTTGTCATTGACAATATCTTGAGATCTTTTCATAAATAACTTCATTCCTCGAGACTTTAGAATAAATCTCCCTTTATATATTAAGAAAGTAATAGATCGTAAAATGATGCATGCATGTTCTTTAAGGGGACTAATTGTTTTTACTCTTCGATCTTTATACTTTTTCAATGTTCATTCGTATAACTTTTTGGGTTGATATTCAATTTTATCCTAAAAATTTTCATACAGAAACTATACATGTATTCAGAAGTTTTTTTAATCAATATTATTCAAAAGTGTTAAAAAAATGAGTAACATTGCCCTTTGGTTGTTAATAACATTAAGTGCTAATGTTATTTTTTTAAGGGTTAAGATGTAAATTTGCCTTAAAAGTTTTTCTTCAAGAACAATATTATCCTGAAAATTATTCTAAGAGCAATGTTGATCATGCCGTTAAAGATATTAATAGTCAACATTAATTTTTTAACGGAATGAAGTAACATTGATTCATAAAAAAAATTTCAAAACAACATTGCTTCCGAAAGAAAACTTCGGAGTCAATTTGCGCACTTACCCTTCTTAACAAAACTCAAAAAATTTCACTTTTTTTTTTTAATTGGAATCTTTGTGGTTTGTCCGAAATCAAATTTGTGACGCAGGAACAAACCTGTATCATTGTCAAGTAATTAAAATGATAGAGGCAAGGGCGTTGGCTGTTACAACTCAAGCAACGTTTCTTACCAAGTTCAAGAGAAACTACCTGGATGATGTGTGTTTGAAAATCTGTTAGAAGAAAGAAATTTACGGATTTTAAGAAGAATTTATGGAATTTAAGAAGAGTTTATAAATTTTGATATGTTTTTGATGAATTTCAAGATACTTTTTACATATTTTAAAATGTCTTTTGTTTTTGTTTGAGTACACTGTAGGGGAAATATTTCCCAAATATGCGCGAAATCGTCACAATCAGTCCTCTTTTTAGAATTCCAACGAAGTCATCCTCAATATTGGGAACTGATTTTTAGCATTTCAAAGATGCGTGCTGCTGCAAGCAAATATATATATATATATATATATATATTCGCATACACATATTCTTCACTGGGAAGGAGTTTCGTGCATGAAACATGATCCCTCAATCAAGCTACGATGTTTAATTTGCAGATTCAGTTAACGTCGCTCGCAGACGCTCTTCGATTCATTTCCCAACAATAACTTGCTTCCCAACCTAAGCATTATCAGTTATGCTGTAGACTAATTAAAATTTTCCATGTTAAAATTATAACTTGGAAACTCACTCACTTATTGATCCATGTAAGACATGCACTACGAACTTTGGGTTTAAAAATTCGTTGAGAAAATGAAGTTTTCGAGAAAAGTTTACGGATTTCGAGATGATTTTATCTTAATTTACATGTACTGTTGGGAATGAATTCTCCCCAAACATGCACTATAACATCAAGAATCCAGTTTTATCTCATGAATGCATAAGTTCCTATTTCACCAAAAGAAAAGCTCATAGTTTCTCTCCTCTAACCTCTTCACGTGAGAGTTCATTTCTCTCTCCACCTCTCTTATCAGCATCAGCTCATCTCTTTTCACACACACATATTTATTATCCTTCTTAAATAGTACTTCGAGCTTTATAGCAAGTCTATGAATGTTACACACACACACACTTTATCCTTCTTAAATAGTACTTCAAGCTTTATAGCAAGTCTATAAATGTTTTGCGCCTTACGAGGGCAAATTTATGTGCGTATATATTTATTATCCTTCTTAAATAGTACTTCGAGCTTTATAGCAAGTCTATAAATGTTTTGCCTTACAAGGGCAAATATATGTATATATTTATTATCCTTCTTAAATAGTACTTGATACATGAATCACACTTTTTCATGAACCCCGAATTTGGTATGGTTCATCTTACATTAAAGGGATATCTATAAAAATATGAAAAGCCCAAAAAATTGCCACACATTTTTAAGTTATCATAGGAAGGAAGGTGTCTTAGGGCTCATTTAAAAGTCCTTTTAAAAATAACTTTATGGTTTTTAAGACAAAACTTATGTTTTGGAGAATGACTTTTATGGAATCCGAGAAAAAATCTAAGTTTTAAAAGATTGTGTTTGTGAAGTTATTGGTTTTTACAGAGTTCGAGGCAAAAAGTAGGTAGGAAAGAGGAAAGAGAAATAAAAAAATAGGAAAAAGAAAATTTATTAGGAGAGATTGTGTGATTTGACAAGAAAATAACTTTTTTCAAAACCTAGGTTTCAAACTGAAGTTTTGTATCCAAAGTAGCTTTTCTGAAAAATGTGAGTATTTGATAAAATCTAGATTTTGAGATAAAATCTAAATTTTGAAATCAAACTTAGGTTTCAGGAAGAGAAACCAAACAAGCTCTTAGATTGTTTAGTCCTTGATATAACTATAAATCAATTGGAGAGTCATTAATGCTTATTTATCAATTTTTCCCTATAATTAATGCTTAAATATGGTTTGTTTGTATTTTTTATCTCTCCTTCAAAATCTCATTAAAATGGGTAAGTTGAATGGTTTTATTAATTTAAGACAGATTAATGAATTACTTCCTTAGACCTTATTATAAATTCATTTGTAAATGATATAGAAGTCTATTTAAAGATTATAATTACCTGCAGAAGTTTCCTCTTGTGATAACTCCAAAAAGAAACCTTTTACTCATGCATTGAACCTAATAAATGCTTCTTTTTAAATTTTCTTTCACTTTTGTAGTTAATTCCTTTTTTTCTTAGCCAAGAAAAAAGAGAGCTAAAAAATTCCTCAAATTTATCATGCCTATAAAATAAACCAGAATCTAGCCCTTATTCTCAACACACCCTTGCTTAGCCATTTTGAGTGATCAGCAACACGGAGAGAATAAAAATGAGCAGACCCCAACATGCTCTGGTTTTACCCTTTCCTGCTCAAGGACATGTCAATGGTCTCATGAACCTCTCTCATAAACTAGCCCAAAATGGCCTCAAAATCACCTTCCTCAACTCAGATTACAACCACAAGAGAATAATGGAGAAGGCAATGGACGAGGATGATGAGGAGATTAAGGAGAGGAGGCTTCCTTTTAGGTTATTGTCAATCCCAGATGGTATGGGACCTGATGATGACAGAAACGACATTGCCAAGTTGTGTTTGGCAATGTTGAGCATCATGAAACCAGAACTAGAGAAGCTTCTGGAACATAACATCAATGAAGGTGGTGATGACAGAATCACTTGTGTAGTTGCAGATGTGGCTATGGCTTGGGCCTTAGAAGTGGCACATAAGCTGGGCATTAAAACTGCTGTCATCTGCACTGCTTCTGCAGCTCTTTTTGCCTTGAAACTTCATGCCACCAAGCTCATTCAAGATGGACTCATAGATTCTGATGGTTAATTTTTCTTCTTCCTTCTTTTATTTCCCACACCATTTATTGACATGCATATCTTTGTAGAAAATTAGGTGGAAAATCCCCTGTTTGGAATTTTTAGTTGCAAGAAAGATCTAAATTTGAGTAAGCCATTTGTCTTAATAAACTTTTTAAACATGTACTTTTCACCGTTTATCATATCTTTATATTCTACTTGAGTTACTTAGTTGATTTTGTTAGATTAAGAAAATAAGATAAATTAGTTAATTATAATAAATGTATGTAACATGATCTCCCTAAAATACCCTATGTAATATTAAATTATATATTAATTTATAAATTAGGTAGATGAATAAGGTAGATTACTATCTTCCATTTAAAATTATATCTAACTCTCCATTTAACTCATACATTAAGAACCGATGGAGTCATTTAGAATTTGGTGGGTGTATTGTTTGTGAGCATCATATATATATATATATATATATTGACCTTGCTTGATGTCTCTTTGCCCTGCAGGAACCCCAATAGTAAAAGGAGAATTCGAGCTATCCCCAGAGATTCCTAAGATGAACACAGCCGACATTCCATGGTGTTGCATAGGAGACTCATTAACCTCTCAAAAGACTATATTTGATTACATTGCAAGGATAGTAAAAACTTCACACTTAACACAGTGGTGGCTTTGCAATACCATTTC
Organism: Vachellia pachyceras; assembly: GCA_025593235.1. NCBI lineage: Eukaryota > Viridiplantae > Streptophyta > Magnoliopsida > Fabales > Fabaceae > Vachellia > Vachellia pachyceras. The sequence continues at coordinate 11,577 of JANTPZ010005717.1, forward strand.
TGAACTTGAGCCTGGAGCTCTCTCTTTATACCCCAAGATCCTCCCCATTGGGCCATTAATGAAGAGCCATGGGAGCTCATCAAGTACTCATCAGTCACTTGGACAGTTCTGGGAAGAAGACATGTCATGCTTAAGATGGTTAGACCAACAACCACCCAATTCTGTTATTTATGTTGCCTTTGGGAGCTTCACTGTGTTTAATCCAAGCCAGTTCCAAGAGCTAGCTCTTGGACTTGAGCTTACTCAAAGGCCTTACCTTTGGGTTGTTAGGGAAAATGAGAAAGGTATAGGATCAACAAAAGCGACATACCCAGATGGGTTTGAAAGCAAAAATGGGAAAATCGTTAACTGGGCACCTCAAAAGCAAGTTTTGAGCCACCCTGCAATAGCTTGCTTTGTTAGCCATTGTGGTTGGAATTCTGTGATGGAAGGTTTGAGCAATGGCGTGCCTTTTCTGTGTTGGCCATATTTTGGGGACCATTTCTTTGACAAGATTTATATTTGTGAAGCTTGGAAGGTGGGACTTGGATTTGATTTTGATGACGAAGGAATGGTCTCGCGCCATGAAATTAAGAGAAAAGTAGATATGTTGCTTGAAGATGAGGCAACAAGGGAAAGATCCAGGAAGATGAAGGAGATTATCATTAATAACATATCAGAAGGGGGTGTCTCATTTGAGAATTTCACAAATTTTGTGGAATGGATAAAAGAACAATGATATGTTATCAATTTGATGGTTTCAAGAGGAATAGTGATAATTTGTTTTCCACAGAATTGAGTGTAAGCCATCCTCTCATATCGTCAAGAAAAATAAGATGCTTTGTTTGCTTTCAGCCTTGGTAAAGTGAAATTTTGACAAGAGTTAGATATATATACAAGAAAAACATATTAATTAGAATGTGAAGATGAGACCATAATGGGTAGAAGATAGTAGCTAGTTTTCCACGAATAAAATAGGATATAAAGAATTTATCTCGAAAGATTTTGGGAAAAAAATTATTTCCAAAAATTTTAGGGAGGAAACTATATGCATATACAACCTATTTGAGAACACTTATTTTTCACGTTGCACACAAGTCAAAACAAACTTTTCTTATATACTTACCTCAACTTGCGTAAAATCACTTTTCTAACGGATTACCTTGTTTCAATAAATTTTAGAATAACGACTTAAATTTACAAATGAGATTGAAAACCTTTAACTAATATGAGAGTTGCTATACTAGTATGTTACCAGATCTTTGGCATAATGTTTCACATTCTTTACACTTCATTTGTCGCTAAATGATTTATATAGGTAATTAATATAATATTTGATTCCTTAACTTTGTCCTTATTTTAATTTAAATCTCTCAAATTTTTTTTATTGAAACATTAGTTCCTATAATCTAATAAAAATCTAGATCATTTTACCTCTTAAAGAACTAAAAAAGTCTAAGCGATTAAAGATTATATTAATCCTAGTCATATTAATTAATATAAAAAATATCATAAGTTCAATCTTTAAATCCATATACTAAAAAAATTATAAATAGAAATATTGTACTTCTACCAAACTCAGGACCATAAAATTCAGAATATTTATTGCATTCTGGATCTTCCTTATTGCAAGCAACACACGGTAATCACAGAGAACAACAAAACCGAAAACGAAACAAAGAAAATATCACAAACCATTCCTTAACGTCCACAAGAGTTTCTCCACCAATAAAACACATCACTGATCAAGTAGTTCTCATGATTTGTTGACAATACTTAGCAGAACCCTAATCTCAGTTCTGAGTTCAACTTCTTGCATATTCATTCGATTTCTGAGTGAAGCTTCTTGCCTTGTCATTTGAGGTTGGACTGTTCAAACCTCTTTGTTCACCTTCTTGGCTCTTTGCACAAGCGTTAGAAATGTACGTTTGGGCAAGCCAAGGCAAAACCCTGTTCACTACTTAACCCAGATTATAAATCATATTAAAAAGTAGTTTTTAGGCTAATCCAAACAGGAAAAATGTCTTTTTCAATCCGCTTGTTCCTGTAAGACTACTACTTTCTGCAAAGCTTCTTTCTCCATCTCTCTCTTTCTCACCTTATTTCTTTCCGACAATCATACGAGGACTGACCATTTGAAGGATAATGTGTGTGTGTGTAGAACTCTTGAAACGATTGATTTATGATTACTTATTAAATTAAAACATCAATAACACTTTTACTTATATAGTACTCTGAATATGGATACACATGAATCATTCTTTACAGTATTCTAGAAACATAAACATATTTGAATTCATGGATCAAAGGATAAGTAATCTAGGAGCATCAGATGCTAATCGACCAACGTTGTATGTACCCCGCTATTGACTAAAACAGAACATTAAAGTTAATCATCACTTAGGAAATAACAAATCACAATTTTCAACCCTCTCATCTTATTGTCTTATGTATTCATTATATTTATAAGATTTCCTCTTATTTCTTATCTCAGTTGACCATCGCTGGACCCATTACTTACGACTAATTTTGGGGGAGAAATCAATGATTGAGATCTGAGTAATTTTGCTGTCAAAAAATCTTGACGGAGTAAGACCAAAATAATTGCAAATTATAATAATTACATATTGTATTAATCCTTTAATAAATTTTTTATATTCAATTGAACCGTTCCAGATGACAAGGAACTGATATCGCGCCCAGAAATGAATGAAGAAAGAAGTGGACTTGTTGCTTAAAGATGAAAACTCCGTGAAACCGAAAAAAGATTATCATGAATGACATAACAAAAAGGGCTTCTCTCGTTTGAGAATTTTAGGAGATTACTTGAATGGGTTAAACAATAAGATCATTTTTGCTATTATTCACCAAGAAAAATAATGAATGCCAGTTGTTAACTTACCAGAACACATGAATAAAAATTAATTACTTATTTATATTGAT
>JANTPZ010005719.1:6829-34288 GCA_025593235.1 Vachellia pachyceras
GCGAGCACAAATTTGAAATAAAAAAAAAGCAAACTTGAGAGTGAGGAAGTTCGAGAAGTAGACGAAGCAGATTCCCCAGCGGAAGCGATCGAACAAATTTTGTAAAAGAAGGGAGCCAAGGGACAAAAAGAGGGCTTGGTTCAGTGGGGAAAGGTGTCTTGGGTGAGGAATGTAAGCAGAAGTCAGACGAACCCGAAGAATCCAGGACATGGGTTGACCCGTCCAGCTGGCCCGACCTAATAGGTTGCTTGTCTGGTTTCAAAACGTTAATGATTGATTCGCCCAAGTTTTCAGCTATCTCATGAAAATAATAGTAGTAATAATCCCTTTAATCTTACGGAAAACCATACTCTTACTGGGCTATAACTGAATTTAAGTCCAACGTTTGTTCAATGAGCAGACGATCATTTGAAGCAATCGAGTAGTATGAATGCTGTGCCGATGTTTTAGGTAACCTATTGTCAATCATAATTGGCCATTCAATTCATGTATTTTAAAGTTATCATTAATATTTTTATAGAATATAAAATCTAATAATAAATCAAGCTCTTCTGTACACATAAGATAGTGGTACCGTTTGGTAACCCGTTTAGAAGTCTCGAAAGCACGTTTAATAATATTTTTCCGTAAAACGAGATAATCCCCTTGATATATTTGCCTCGACTTACGTAAAAGTACTTCTTCGCCTCGTTTCCAAACAAGTCCAATAATGTCATTTTTTATGTTTTCTGCATATGTTTAACTAGTTTTTTCATGTTAGATCATCTTTTTTTTATACACAACTCATTTAACTAGTGTTTTAATTTTTAAAATTAATTATATATTTTTTGCATTAAAACAGAGAGTAGTAGTTTTACTCATAACTTTGGAAAAAAATATGTCAATCTGTTGAATAAATTTATTTTTTAATAATGCCCTTCATTAATATATCTTGGCATCTTTTGTTCCCTGACAAGTGGAAATAGTTGTTCACTTGTTCCATTTTTTAAAAAAAAATCAAGAAATTGATTGAATAATGTGAGAATTTTAGGAATCAACAATTGCAGGTCCAAAAATATAAGATTGAAATGGGCCATTTGCAGGTCAGACTTTTTTTAATAAAAATTAAAAATTAAGAACATGTTAAAAGGAGTTGCCAATTGTGGCACGTGACATATGTTTTCAATGAGTAATAATATCTAAGCAAATAAATTGACAATGCCAAATATGTTGAGGCAGGAAATCCCTAAACAAAAAAGCAAATGATTTTGCCATATCTTTCTTTTTCTTTTCTTTTTTTATTCACTTCAGGTAATTTATTTATTCAATGCCAATTGAATATCACCCAACCAACACTATTTTTTTTTAAAATTTTTAATTGAAGAGTATACACATAATGAAGAAGCAACCTTCACCTAACTTCCTACTGCATCCTCAGCATTAGCTGGATTCAAATCAAAGCTTGCATCAGATAGTACATGTCTTATAATTATGCAATTAAATTAATATTTTCATTAAAATTATAGTAAATGTACTTATTATTAAAATATCAATCATTATTATATTATTACACTCTAGGCAATACAATGCAAACAACAAAATCTCATAAATCTTATTTGGAGTTTTTATTTATGTATAGCAGAAAAGGCTTTGACCCTTGTAACACAATATCTCGAGTTCCAACCTCTGTGAAAATAGAAAACGCCTTTGGGAGAGTTATCTCTGACTGGATCAATAGTGGTAGAATTTGATTAATTCAGATTGTCATATTAAAAGCGAAGCTTCTCCCAGGACTAAGGCCTTCAAAGCTAAGTACGCATTTGATGCTACTTGTAGGCTACTCCGTATATATGTGGGTTCATAAATGAAGCTTTTTTCACAGATGCCGTGCTGAGCTCAACCTTTGAGAATCCAGCTTCTGATATATAGCTTCCTGTGTCCCTGCAGAGGTGACAACCATCTGATAGCGTCTGTTGAAGAGGATCTAGAGTTCTCTGGATAAATCTGTGAATTTTTCCCTCTGTATCACAAGTAATAACACAGAAGATTAAGCTACTTGCCAAAATCACAGCATTCCATTCCAAAAAGTGAACAGGATAGTTCTCTTTACACACCTTTTGCTGCAACATGTTCCACAAATACATAAATCCCACCTGGCCGCAGCACTCTCTTAATTTCTACATGGATAGTTGAAACTGTTTAGATGATGCATTTGGATTATGAAATGGTGAATATTCATAATCAATGGGAAAAATATAAAAGGAATAATGTATGATGTGTAGGATAAAAATTAAAATATAAGTTATTCCAGTTACTTCATTAGAATTAAGAAAAAGGGATTAACTCATTACAGATGTCTCAATGAGATTTTGAAGGAGAGAGAAATCTAAGCATGACTTACAGGGGTAAAATTGACAAATAAACATTAATTACCATTCAAGAAACTTTTATTATAGGCCAAACAATCTTTCTAAAAGGTGACTTATATTATAGACATGAGAGACCCATCTGAAAAAGCAGTATAATTTAGCGGACAACCTAGTTGAGAACCATCTAGCACAAGTTTATATGCTCCTCACAAGTGATGATAAGTGTCCTACGCAAAAATCAAGTGAACCAACAAGAACAAGGAGCTCACAAATTTCACTACCTTTAAGTGCCATAGAAACATCTTTAACAGAACACAAGACAAGTGTTCCAACCACTGCATCCACAGAACCATCATCTAATGGAATAACCTCTCCTACCTGAACATAGCAGCAACTTGAAAGCCTAAAAGATAATAACACAGCCGCCAAGAACCAGCCACTGGATATTAAACTGAACAAAACGATATATGGCAGGTAATCACTACTAGAAAAAGAACAAATTCAAGGCTTTATCATTTCCAAACTCAAAAATATGACAACACAATACGATCTATAAAGCAATCTTCAACATTCAAATTCATTGCCATCAGCATCATCCTCTTCAAAGCATTTTTCAATTCTTCCTGATTTCTGAAAGAGGTGTTAAAGTGGGAAGAACATTATACATACAGCGTGCATGAACTCAAAATTGGAAGGTGGCAAGCCAGCAGAAATTGCAGAGGACCGAGCATACTTTTCCATCTTTTGGTTTGGATCAATGCCAACAACCTGCACATCAGGATTATTAGCATAGTAACTGAGATTAGGTCCTGAACCAATCCCAATCTCCAAAACTTTTTGCGCCTTTTCACTCAAATTGCTGAAGATCTCTGACTTGTAAACCGCAACCTAAGCAAACAAAAAGAGAACATCTCACATTGGAGCCCAATGCAACTAATAAATCATCATGACATGCATCCAAACCCCAGAAAAATGAAAGATGAACCTCGGCTTCATAAGATTTCGTCGCAGAGTTGAGAATTTTTGCATATAACTCCTCGTACCAACCAGGCTTGGGTGGATGAAACTCATTGAGAACATCCTACAAAAATATCCATTCATCTAGCCAAGCATTAGTACGAACTCAAGCTACAAGCTTGTCCCTTTCAATTATCTTACCAGTCTAGCAACTTTCTAATACTTGCACTTACCGTGTAATTAGAACGTGGAACTGCGGCGGTTGAAGGGATGGAAGACAGCGCCATTCTGGAGGCTATGGTGTCTAGAGAGTCAGTGGCCCTGAAATTCGCTCCATCCTTAAATACCGAACACAGCATAGTTAGCTTCGTTCTTAAGATTTGGGAGTTGCCTGGATTTGACTGAATCTTTATTCTTATTCAACAGTTTGTCTGAAACAAAATATCTATATTTTTCTGCATACATACAAGTCTTGGAAAGACGTTGGACGCATGTTCTTTCTTATAGGAGAAGAGAAGTCGGATTGGATCATATTTGAATAATTCTTTCTTTTCTTTTACCATAGACAATTCAATTGCACGTTCAACACGGTTCTCCATTTCCCTTCTTATCATCCATTTATAATCATAAGATGAACATTGGAGGGCTTAGATTTAGTTTTCTGTGTCATCATTATTATTATCAAAACATTAAATTATTATAAAAAATCACTAATCAAATTTGAAATTGCTACATCTTAATATGAATGATTTAGCATAACAGATAAAAATAAAAAATATATATTTTGTCTAAAATTAAGTCTGAACCATTCAATTTCTTTTCTTAAAGAACCATTCAATATTGATATAGTTATAAATGGAAAAATGAGAGAAAAGGAGACGTTACGTATAACATATGTACCACTGTACAAGAAGCGGCGAGAAAGTAAGGATTTTTCAGCGAAAATTTTACTTGCCCCTGCTGTAGTAAGTTAACTTGTGTCCAATAAATGCGGTAAAAAAATACTTTTACGTAGATCGAAATAAATATGTGAAAAATATTATCTCGTTTTGCAGAAAAACACTGTTGAACATATTTATAGGGAGTAAATAAACTTTTCCAAATAAGCATAATATCAACCAACACTGGGTTGATTCTCAAATTTCAATCAGCCCTTTAAGGCAAAAAATGAAATTAAATTTTTTTATGGGTGAAAAGACATTGATGTCCTTGCTTCTTTTTTAAATAAAAAAAATTATCAACATCAACCACCAGCTGTCGAGTGGAGCTAAGGGGAACCACCCTCACTACAATAAGTAAATTCCCTCAGACTTAATAGAGATTGTTACAATTGTGTTTGAGAACTCCGTTAGAAGAAAGGAGTTCCGTTGGGTGAAAAGAGTTTACGGATTTCTAGATAATTTTGTGGATTTCAAGAAGATTTTTACGGATTTTTAAATAGTTTTATTAGGGAACCACCCTCACTACAATAAGTAAATTCCCTTAGACTTAATAGAGATTGTTACAATTGTGTTTGGGAATTCTGTTGGAAGAAAGGAGTTCCGTTGGGAGAAAGGAGTTTACGGATTTTTAGATGGTTTTGTGGATTTCAAGAAGATTTTTACGAATTTTTAAATGGTTTTATCTCGATTTACGTGCACTGTTGTAGTAACGAATCTTCCAAACAAGCACATTTACTTTTGCATCATAATCTCAATTCACTTTAATGGCTTGGTAGGCATCAAACTTTTGGTGTGCGAATCGTGGTTCAAAGTTCAAACCCTTGCTGACTGCCCCTGTTTAAGAATTTTTTTCTGGTGGTTGGCGACGGTGTTACTAATGCTTAGGAGCCGCCCATCAGACAGAAGGCTGGTGACAGTTGACATTTTTTTATTATAAAAAGAACCAACGGCACCAATGCCTTTTCACCCACAATTTAATTTAATTTTAATCGTCAGGGGTTGACAGAAATTCAGAATGTTTTGGGGTTGATTAACATTAAATTGCTACAGTAGGGGCCAAGTGAAGTTTTCCCAATTTTTCAATTAAAAAATTAATAAATTGCCATCAACTTCATTGAGGTTAGACACGTTCTTTCCTGCTATGAGCTTGTTTGGTTCCTAAAAGTTAGGTTTGGTTTCAAAACCTAGGTTTTATTCTAAAACGTAGGTTTTGTCCAAGTACTAACATTTGGAAAAGCTATTTTGGATACAAAACCTCGGATTGAAACTTAGGTTTTGAAAAAAATAGGGAGATTTATTGTAATATCCCATATAAGGAAGTTATTTATGAAAATGTCCCGAGAGTTATCAATGGCAGCTTCTCCACTTATCAATGGTGCTCCTCGACTTGTCATTGAAAACCTGTTGAGACCTTTTTCATAAATAACTTTCTTCTATTGAACTTTATAATAAATCTCCCAAGAAATATTTCCTTGTCAAATCACATCATCTCTCTCAATAATTTTTTTCTTACTTTTTCTTTTTTTTCTCTTTCATCTTTCTCATCTACTTTTTGCATTGAACTCCGTAAAAATCAATAACTTCCCAAATACACTTTTTAAAACATATTTTTTACCTTTGAATCAGTTATTTTCAAAACGACTTTCAAATGAGCTTTTGATGAGATTGCAATATTTCGCATTACATAGTAACTAAGGAATTTATGCCCTTGTGCTTCGCAATGAACATTTTCTACCATGTATTCAACTTTTCAGAGAATGTGGCAACCCAACTCCATCTATTATTAGAAAGGGTATTAAAAAACACGTATCCCCATTGTGGCACTACTTCGCTCTTCACTAATATACTTGTTTGAAAAAGCTTATTTACTCCCCATAAATATATTCAATAATGTTTTTCTGCAAAACGAGATAATCTCCTCCACATATTTACCTCGATTTGCGTAAAAGTACTTCTCTACAGCATTCCAAAATGGACATAATATCTTTTTTTTCTTTTGGCCAAATGCTAACCACTATATGCAGTGAGCATGAACAACTCAAGATATATCTTCATGGATATATGATTGCTTCATGGGTGAAATCTTGTCAAGTCATGCAATCTCACTATACGGAAGTATACATATGATCCATGGTCACAGCTGCTTCAAGCAGAAGCCTAAATGCAGGCTCAGGTGCTTCTATATTCAGATGAAAAAGCCCCATTTTGTCAAACGTAATCTATCTCCAATACACTCACAGCTCTAGCTCTGGGCAGTAGTAGTATTGTCATCCTTGCCAACTTCTTCTTCAGTGGCACTTTGGTCCTCCGGAGAAGCATCATTATTGCCAGCATCACCTGCCAGAAAACAGAGGTATTTTCATTTTCAACATGGTATTTAGTTTTTCCTTTCTTTGTTTTTTAAGGTGCACAATTCGTTGGCTTATTGCCAGAACATATATACCTTCTTCATTGTCATCTCCAGCTGGAGCATAAGCGGACCGCCTTGAACAAACTTGCTGGTTTGGTGTGGGCTGATGACCTCAACAGGGAGAATGAAAGGTGAAAGAAACAGACCAAAGGAATGTCAAGACACATGAATTATCCATGGAGGCTACAAATATTGAACTTGATCAGTTTCTTCTCATCTGATGGGTCAAAAGATGTTAATTAATGATGTTCCCTCCCAAAATTATCTTTAGAGAAGCTTTATCACAAGTTTAAGGACAGAGTTAGACAACAAAATGGTTACCCTGTCTTGTACAAGGTTAAAAGCATAATGTTGCAGACATTTAAAAACCTTGCTCATTACCTTCATCCCTAACTAGACCTTCAGCACCATATTCGACCTCTTGTGCCTTTTTCGAGGGTTCTCTTCGAAAGGTGAAAAGTGGTCACGGAATTTGGAGGATCGTTCAAAAGTTTTGTAAAATGTGATAAAAGTGACCGCAAGTTGATTTGTAAAGCATCTATACATCTGTATATTCTTCTCGGCAAAAAAAAAAAATCTGTATATTCTATTAAATCTACATAAAGTCACATTATTTGCAAGTAATAAACAGTGTCTCAACTCCAACTCCATCCAACATACATGGAGATGTGTCTAGTTCGATAAAGATATCATAAAACTATAAAGTATAAAAGATACTCGTATAGATTGATGGATGCTGGTTTAAGAAATGATGCCGATTAGAACTTTTGCAAGTTCTCAAATAAGATTGAATTAAATCAAAAGGGTGTTTGATTTACCTCTTGCTGGTGATCCTTTGTCAGCTGACAATATTCGAGAAGGGAACAGGGAAGTAAAAGATAGAAAGGAAAAGGGCTGTTAAAATACCTGCAATTTTGGACGCAGTGCTTCAAGTGGTCCTTTAGGCTTTTGTGCTCCTTGCTGTTCGAGCAATCAGAGAGAGACCAAGAGGCAAAGATATCAAGCACCGTGCAAAAGAAGAAAACCTATGCTAAACCTTTGCGATTGTATGATGATATAGATGAGCTATTAATCCTGAAAATACCTTTCCCAGAGCCCAATCAGCAGAATAAAAAAAAGCACGTTCATGGTCCTGCCAGAAATTTAAAATATGAAGAAATTTCAGTTTCTAAAGTACATTTTTACACAAATTAGTTGATAAGGGAGGGTAGTAAGATAACGGCATATGTGAGCCGAGACCAGGGGAAAGCAAGTAAACCTTGGATATTAGTGGAGGCTTCCTTGGTAATATCCCTCCGTACTTTTTCTTGATAACTTCTTCCTGCAGAAAGAAACTGATAATAAAAGATGCTGCACCATAATTAATTTATATCCTTGTTATGAGATCCAACTAGTAACACAATCACTAATACCATTTACAGTGATTAAGATATGCTGGTTTAAAAGCTTTGTAGTGGATTCATCAATACCTAAACCCACAGAGGAACTAAAGATTTTAACATACTTAGAAGTAGTCGTTTTTCATATTAAGGGCTTGTTTGCAACCTATTCCTAGAACCTAGGTTTGGTTTCAAAATCTAGATTTTGACCTAAAACCTAGGTTTTGTTCAAGTACAAAAAATTTTCTAAAAAGTGATTTTGGTTACAAAACCTCTGAAACCTAGGTTTCAAAACCTTCAAAACCTAGGTTTTCTTTTTCATACTTTTTCCTTCTTCATACTTTTTCCTATTTTCTTTTTCATACTTTTTTTTCTTCTTTCTCTTACTTTTTCCTTCTTTTTCTTTCATTTTTCTTACTTTTTCTTTCTTTCTCTTTCCTCTTTCCTACCTTTTCTTACTTCTCTTTCTTCTTTCCTACTTTTCATCCTTTCTCTTTCTTCTTTCCTAACCTCTTTTTTGCCTTGAAATCCGTAAAAGCTAATAACTTCCCAAACATAAATCACTTTTCAAAGCCTAGGTTTTGCCTCGAAATCTGTAAAAGCTATTTTTCCAAAATCTATTCTCCAAAACCTAGGCTTTACCTCGCAATCTATAAAAGCTATTCTGAAAATAGCTTCCAAACACACCCTAAGTGATTGCTCAAAGGAGACTTAATATTTAACAAGAGATGAGCAATGAAAAGCTCCATATATTTTGAAGGAAGTTAATCTGCTCTTTTATCGATTGCCATTATGTGTATACTATTATAATGTAGCAGAAACCAAGCCATAGAGTTCAGATTTGATTTCTATGCTATTATCAACATGACATTATCAAATTTCAATCTCGTATCACTTGCATCAAAACTAGATAAGGAGGAAACATCCCAAGATATTACCTCCTGCTGGGGCGAGGGCATGGACTTCTCATCATTATTTTTATCAGAACCTTTCATGTCATCAACAGGATTGTCACGATCAATTTGATCTGTAGTTGTAATATCCGCAATCTCCTGTTTCTTGACATCCTCAACATTGGCTTCTGACATTGCTGGCTCTCTGCACAAACAGCCAGAGCAAAGGGTTTGATGACAGTGACCAACAATAAACAGCATGTCTTCACCTTCAAAAATGATGAAAAAGTCTACATGAAGTATACAAAACGGAGGCATCCTTATTCTTTGAATTTAACAAATACTGAATGCAAACATGATTTCAGATGCTTAAAAATCCAGCACTTCCAACAAGTTGTAACAAAAAAAATCCTTTATTCAACAATATCTATGGCTATTTGATTGGTATTTTCTATTATTTGCTTGGGATTGTATTTTGATATGGCTTTAAATTTTAAGCAATGAAGATTATCATAATGCATTATCATGTTTCCATATGCATGTTTCTGTTTACCAAAAGCCAAATTTTAAAATTATTTAATACAGCAAAATCATTGTGCATGTCACTGTTAAAATTTTCCAAAGTATTCATCATATTGAAATCTTGCATTCATAAACGAAAGAAGAAAAAAAGGAAAATTAGGATCTTAGACTGCCTAGACTAATCCACTAACCCAGTAGATCAAATTTGGTATAACATGACCTTAAGTTGCTACTTAATTAGGCCAGAACATAAACTATTTTGTTCATCCCGAAGTTTTATCCAGACGAAACCTCATGTTAGCAAGTTTTGCCCATTTTTAACTTTGAAGTTTGAAGAATCCATCTCAAACTGGCAATATCCTTAGACTTTCTTTCTTTTAGGCTACAGCATTAAACAAATAAATGTAGTAGATTGGGCCTATGGCCCTAGGCCCATAGGTCTGTTCAGACATAATCAAGATACACAATATCTTGTCCATATATGTGTTGTAATCAGTTCAGATAGTTCAGTTCATTGGAACAACCATTTCAAACACTGGATACCGGCATACAGTACGATTTTACAAGGCATGGACCGTTTCTTGATGTATGTGAAACAAATATTGCCAAGATACAAAAACAGGAAAGCAGAAATAGCAAGCATAATATCACGGGGCTATTACTCTCCTCCCCAAAAGCTAGCTCATGGGGTGTGCAGCGCACCCGCTTATATAGTCCAGCACTCTCCCGAACCTCTCCGATGTGGGACTTTGACATTCTCCCCCAGCCAATCCCCAAGCGACCTTGCCGCGGGGCCCACCGGCAACCTCACCGGCGTCCGGAAGGTCCACCAGAGACCGAAGGCTCAGGGCTGGCTCTGATACCACTTGTCACAGAGCCATTACTCTCTCCCCCAAAAGCTAGCTCATGGAGGCGTGCAGCACGCCCGCTTATATAACCCAACACCCTCCCGAGCCTCTCCGACATGAGACTTTGACAATAAACTTGGGTAGCTTTTATGACTTAGCAACCCTTGAAAAATTGTAGTTATTACCACTTTAATCTCACAGAAAAGATGCCTAGTTTAATTTTCAGGGGAGAGTCCCCAAAATGATCTAATGGTGAAAAAGCTTAACTTACTGAGAGCTAGATCTTTCCACAGAAAAACTGAATCCTAAAAAATCGAATCATAAAGAACGACAAACAATCAATTTATAAATCCTTGTTTCATTCAGTGATGACAAAACTGTACCAGAGGCGGGAAAAACTCAAATAGCAGAACATCGTACAAAAGTTTCCTCCGTTTCTGCAATACAGTCTCTTCAGTCTTCAGAATTTTGTCAGCCAGGTAGCAATCACGTGACATGATCACATCAAATAAATTGCATGAATAGCAGCATAATTATATATTCAAAGCATGATTAACAAAGCAAACCCTCGTTTTTTAAACAAATAAATTAATCAGTGTAGCTAAAAATAATTTTGAATTTCCACTGCGCACCATTGCCAACCCACAAAATACTCAGGCAATTAATTAGTAACGTATAGCTTATTAAGAAGCCTCTAGCATAATTGAAGGTACCCAACTAAGAAACTTAATCACAGTCCTTATCTGACGGTTTCTGGGATGCATAAAAAAAATTGAGCAGACAGGCATGAAGCTGTTCGAGGAGGAAAAATAAAGAAGAAACATGGGCAATAAAGGTGAAGGTTGGTTGCTACCTGATACTGAGGAGAGAAGCTAACGGAGAAATGAAGAATTCAAATGCAGAGAAGTGAAACAGCTTCACGCTCAGACAGAGGCAACCGTCCTGCAAGAACGATGCCTAAGATGCACGCAGCACACCGTTCTATTGTACAGGCACGCGCGCCAATGTATATATACACACACGTGTGTGTGGGCTCTCTTTTGTGGGTCGAGGCTGTTTGAAGGACTTCTTGGGCTGGATTCTCCATCGTAGACTTGGACTCACTTTCCAAATTCACGCTGCAACCACATTGCCAAAGAACAAACAAGGAAAGTGTTAGTCCCCGGTGACGTAGTAAATAAGATTCGAGTTTCTGTTACGAGAGATAGTCAGAGAGATAGTCAGATTTGGTGATTGAAGTGTTTCAAACATAACTGCTTTCAATAAAAGAATATATATACTAAAAAAAACAAAGAAAAATGAAGATGATGTGCTCTAAAGAATTATCTAATACTAGGATCACCTCCAATGGGAAAATAAGCAGTCACATAGCCTATATGGCTGGAATTATGTTTTGTTTTTTTGGGGAAGAGACCTTATATTAATTTTATTTTATTATATGGTTAAATTATAAATGGAATTTTGGTGAGATTAGGCAGGCAAGAACATGATCAGCCCATGTCACCCCACAGCTTCCTCCATTCCATTACTAAATGCTCTGTTCCCATTTCACGTAGTGGCACCCTCTGTTTTTGCTCTGTTTTAATAATCCATCCAAACGGATTTATGCTAATGCTTTCAATTTCTTTCTCTTTAGTATAAATTAAGGGTACCATATGATCTATCAACAACTAAGTATTTAAATAAATTCTTGATCAAAAGGTTGCAGACAATAATTTCATTGGATGTTCTCTTCATCCTATCCTACCCTTATTCCATACAAGTTACTCTACTCTTCTTACATGTTTATTCAATTGCCTTATCTGAATGTGTCCTAAAACAAATGCATATGCAAAGCTACCACTCCACTATAAAAAAAAACTAGGTATTTTAGCTCACCTATGCCCTATCGATATTTATTGCTATGCATAACCCAAGAAATTCTGTCATTAATATTTTTCTTTTTGCCAGGAAAAGGAAATTCATTAAACTAAAGTAGAGGTACAAGGAGAGTTTCTTACAGCAATGAAAACAAAAACAAAATAAAGCAAAACAACAAGATGGAATCATCCATAAAAAAAAAAATTGTCTAGGTCCTTCTCTAATAATTTCCTCAATATAACAGGAGGTCTCCGTACCCAGTCTGTTGGACACGACTCCTTTAGTGAAGCTTTTGCCACTTAGTCTGCTGCGGAGTTTGCTTCCCACGTGGGAGGCTGCCAATTTGCTTCGATATGTTGAACCTGTCTAGGTAGAGTCTCAGCCTGCTGTGCCCAAGTTTCGAGCGTCCCAGTACTCTTTTAAAAGTATTCTTACTTCCCAGCATCAATTCTGTCATTAATATTTATAATGTTATTCAGTGGAGTAAATAAGTAAAAAAGATTCAGTTTTTCAGAATATTAATAGCTGAAAAATTCCGAACTTTCTTGCATTATGAGCTATCTAACTGACAGTTGATGATCCAACTCCAATCCTAAATCTTTATTCCACTTTTACCATTTCCCCTATTTCTGTTTCGAATGATCCAAATGCAAGTCTCTCTGTGTTTCTGCAGAATTCACCATCATATTCATTTGTTACAGCTTTTTGGATGATTCCCCACAAAGTGAGACCACTGTTAAATTCCTTGCACATCATCTTGGCTCGCTGTGCATGTGAGTTGTTATCAAACTGAAAATGTGCTGATCTCTCTTCTATGCCGATTCCCTTAAAAGGGATCAGATTTTGTTACCAAAATGATACCCACTTGGTAAATAACAAGCAAGTTCTTAAACCTAAACTCCGTCCTTTATTTTTGGATTAAGGTGCAATTTTTTTGTTTTCATTCCGAAGCTGTAGGTTTCCGAAAGTTATTTTACAAGTAATGTCGTTCCAGAGGTTTTGATTTCGTAACAATTTTGCCCTATTGTTAAAATATGTTAAATTTGATCGTTTGATTGACTGAAACTCCCACGGAGCATTCTAAGTGCCACCTCAACATCAACTCTTCCCAATCTCTTCGATCGTCATCTTCTGTTCAACCTCACTCCTTCCTCTTCCAAAAAAAACAAGAGCCACCCGCAACCAAATCAAAGGCGGGTTCATCCTCTCGCTTGCATCGCCTCTGCTTAAAGGACATCCTCTATTCAAGGATGTTGATGGTAAAAAGGACGGAGATGGGTGAAAACTGTGTTTGGTGAAGCAACGTTGCTGCAATTTGATAACTTAAAAGTACTATTTAAAAAAACTACCAGATGCCTGCAGCTCTTGAATGAAAAATTTTGAGGCAAAATTTGGGAATGATGATTACTTTCTAATGTTTATCAAGTTTGTGCATGTGAATACAGAAAGTTTTTGTTCTGGCCACACACACAGAAGTCCTCTTCATATATCAGCTTCTTTCCTTCTGTATTGGAACCACGTTCACTTGAATAAACTAATACTGCACTTTTTTGTTGTCATTGGATCCGTTTGGTAAAACGGTGGATGAGTACTTTTACCATTTACGAGGTAAATGTGTGAAGGAGATTATATCGTTTTACGGAAAAATACTGTTGAACGTACTTTTCGAGTGTTGAGAAGCTTTCCCAAACACCCCAATTATTCTTTTCAAGGTAATCGCCAAGTTGTCTCCTGTTTATAATATGCATATAACCCATAGTTAGATCAATAACAACAAAACTTTATCCAACTAGATATAATAGGTTACGCCATTGTACTCTATGAAAGACAGATTAACTCAATGTGATATAAAAAGCTTCATTATTTCTTCATCATGTAAACCATATTATCTTTTATATACCGAACACTGAATAAGTTAAAAATGCTATATGGGCTGTATTCTCTCGTGAGCGCAGGTGATTAACTGAAAAGCTATATGGTTCTAGGAAATTTGGATTCTGAGCTGTAAGTTCCTCCTGCATTAGAGCACTAATGACGTGTTTGGATGATTAATTAGCAACAATGTAACAGTCATATTCCCTATCATATCATGCCAAATGATGTCGGTCTGATGAAATATGTTAATTACAATTAATAATTAAATAATTTAGACAAATTTGCCCTTTTCGAGCATAAAAATCATATATGCGTACTGTTACCTAATTTACTTTTTCCTATTAATTAATTAATTACCGCCTTGTTCCCCGTATAAATAATTCATCATCTAGACTTCTCAAAAAAGAATTATTGTTAATAAAGCTAGCTTACATACTAAGAGTGAATAAGATATTCATTTCTTATGTGTTTCATATATCAAGAATTTCAATCTCAATGGATTGGTTTAAACTTCGAATAATATCAATATAAAATATACGAAGCGCAGGGAGCTATAATGCTTACAAATCTGAATATAATGCGATTGATGTCAAAGTTACATGCAAGTATACATAGGCCTACTCTAGTTTTCAATAAATAAATTGCACCACCTCTTAAGTAGACTTAGATAAGGAAAGACGTACCCATCGTCCATGGGTTCAGCTGACGAAGATATTGGACATTCTCATCAAAGGGAGAGGGTTCGATGATACCGGGAAAGGTCACTTTGTTTTGGCTCCAGTCGCGGCGCTTGGAGAAGCATAAAGGGAAATTTAAAGAAAATATAAAGGGAAATCTCTTTAGTATGTGTATTTTGTGTTATCACCGCATCTGCAAAACAACAAATCGTGAGAGCAAAAATGTCACCCGAGTCGTGTACGAAACACTGCCCTAAAGAGTTATTCCGCCGCAGGACGGCAACTCCCCAGCATTAAACGGGTCCTTTTCGACGGAGCAAGGAGCAGAACAGCAGAAAGGTACTCAAAGAGCAAGGAGGAAGAGAGGACAGAAGCTCGAGAGTTTGGTGCACTGGACTCTTCGGTCGAGCTCGCTATTTGTATTTGAACGTTGGTCACCATTAAACGCCGATTAACACCCCATTATCACCATTAACCATCGGTTAGCACGTTGGCAGACAATGGAATGAAGTGAGTTCAAATTCAGAACGGTGGCAGCCATTAAAAAATCAAAACGGTCTGGACAGGTCTTAACGTGGAGACATCAAATTCATGTTCATTCAAGACCAGAAAACGTTTAAGATTAAATGTAATAAACTCAGGGAGCAAATGATCTGGGATTAAAACCTGACGGGTTCAAATATTTTGAATTCAAAGGTTCAAAGTTTGTAAGTCTTAAAAAACTAAGGTTTCTTGGTAAGCAAAATATTTTCACAAAATTTATTTTGCAAATTTTCAAAATGAAAAACTTAAAAAAAATATCCAGTGCCTATTTTATTTGCGCGCATGGGGGGAATCGTCAGATTTCAACTACATTGCCCCATTTCTGCTTGTTCTTGTGTGCGCGAGGCCCACCTCCTCTCTTGGCCCTTTTACAAGCCCCAATCACTCCTTGATATATATACTCTCAACCCCTCATTGACTTGAGCAATGTGGGACTTGGGGTTTTCTCTTTTAACACACACTTTTCCAACAATCCCTCACATATGTGTTAAAAGTGTCACTATCATCTGAGCTTTCACATGAGTATAAAAGTTTCGAATCTAGTGTCTTTCGATTATAAACCGGGCCTAGACCAATAATTCTTAGTACACAGAGATGTCAGTGAAATGTACGTTTCTATGAACCAACAAATCTTTGTTGTGTAATAGAGACCTTATTGGTCAAAATATACCCCTACATTTCCTGTTGTTATCGGCGGGTTTGCGCTTTAAACGGCCGTGCGCGCACCTGGTGTTCAATGAATGCTCTAGAGACTTTGCCACGATCTCATGGAAGTGGCCCCACTTCACATTTATCTAGGTGATTTCATCAAGTGTATCAGCAATGAATACACCATCCATAAGGACTATAAAATCATTAAGAGCTTTGCTCAGCCTCTCCATCAATGCATTCTAGCACTTTCTCAAACCATAGGAAGGGACTAAAAATAATTTAGTGCTAGCAGAATTAACAAGTGATTTGTTCTTACCCATATGAACCTTCTTCATAGGATCTCCAATCACAAAGGTTGGGTTACCATCACTGTTAATTTCAAATTGGCTTAAGTCCCATTCCCCTCAATGTTTCAATAGTTTGTTGCTTCCATAGGGGTTTTGTCAACGGATCCGCTAAATTCATTTCTGATCTCACATAATCGATTGAGATTACTCTATTCTTTAGCAGCTGCCTTATAATATTATGCTTCAATCGAATGTGTCTACTCTTCCTATTGAAGACTTTGTTTTTAGCCGTAGCTATAGTTGATTGGTTATCACAATGTAAAGATACCGAAGGTGTTGGTTTTTCATCTAACAAAATATCTGCTAAGAGGTTTTTCAACCACTCAGCCTCACTATCAACCAAATCCATGGCAATAAACTCAGAATCCCTTGAGGATTTTGTTAAGATAGTTTGCCTGGATGATCTCCACGTTACCGCACCACCACCGAGGGTGAATATGTAACCACTAGTGGATTTAGTCTCATCTGAATCTGAGATCCAGTTAGCATCACTGTATCCTTCTAATACTTCATGGTACCTCTCAAATAGCTCATAACTCTAATAAGAGCCAACCAATGGTCATCACCAGGACAATGGGTATATCTACTCAATATACACACAGCATATGCTATATCTGGTCTAGTGAAATTCATCAAATGCAATAAACTCCCTTGAATAAACTTCATATATCAGCTTCTTTCCTTCTGTTTTGGAACCCCGTTAGCTGTCACTTGAATAAACTAATACTGCACTTTTTTGTTGTCATTGGGTCCGTTTGGTAAAGCGATGGATAAGTACTTTTACCATTTACGAGGTAAATGTGTGAAGGAGATTATCTCGTTTTATGAAAAACGTGCTTTTCGAGTGTTGAAAAGCTTTCCCAAACACCTCAATTATTCTTCAAGGTAATCGCCAAGTTGTCTCCTATTTATAATATGCATATAACCCATAGTTAGATCAGTAACAACAAAACTTTAGCCAACTAGATATAATCGGTTACGCCATTGTACTCTGTGAAAGACAAATTAACACAATGTGTATATAAAAAGCTTCATTATTTCTTCATCGTGTAAACCATATTATCTTTTATATACCAAACACTGAATAAGTTAAAAATGCTATATGGGCTGTATTCTCTCGTGAGCGCAGGTGATTAACTGAAAAGCTATATGGTTTTAGGAAATTTGGATTCTGAGCTGTAAGGTCCGCCCGCAATAGAGCACTAATGACGTGTTTGGATGATTAATTAGCAACAATGTAACAGTCATATTCCCTATCGTATCATGCCAAATGATGTCGGTCTGATGAAATATGTTAATTACAATTAATAATTAAATAATTTAGACAAATTTGCCCTTTTTGAGCATAAAAATCATATATGCGTACTGTTACCTAATTTACTTTTTCCTATTAATTAATTAATTAATTACCGCCTTGTTCCCCGTATAAATAATTCATCATCTAGACTTCTCAAAAAAGAATTATTGTTAAGCTAGCTTACATAATAAGAGTGAATAAGATATTCATTTCTTTTGTGTTTCATATATCAAGATTTTCAATCTCAATGGATTGGTTTAAACTTCGAATAATATCAATATTAAATATACAAAACGCAGGGAGCTATAATGCTTACAAATCTGAATATAATGCGATTGATGTCAAAGTTACATGCAAGTAAACATAGGCCTACTCTAGTTTTCAATAAATAAATTGCGTCACCTCTTAAGTAGACTTAGACAAGGAAAGACGTACCCATCGTCCGTGGGTTCAGCTGATGAAGGTATTGAACACTCTCACCAAAGGGAGAGGGTTCGATACCCGAGAAGATCACTTTGTTGTGGCTCAAGTTGTGACGTTTGGAGATGTATCCTAACTTCTGGGTGCTTTGGTAAACGCCTGAGGCTAATTAACGGCTCGCCCTGCCCAACATTGGTATGACCTAAGAGAAAGAGAGATTTCGCCCTGCCCTTAGCTTGTGGGTGAGCCCAACCCCCTACCTAAAATTTATGTATAAAAAAAAGATAAGGACAGACGTATAAACTAATATTTCCATTATTTATATAACAGCAAGTTGACTTTTTTAAGAAATTAATGAAATTAAATATATTACTTAAAGTATTTATTTATGTATATCATTATATTATATCAATTTATAAGTCAGACAAATTAATTTAAAGAAAATTGATAAATATAAAAGGAAATTTGTAATCAGGTTCCAAATAGGAGAATTAATGAATAAAAGGTTTCAAAGATTCACAAAATTATCATAAAGTTCCAGGAGTAACTGTTGAGGTTGTCATTAATAACCTTACTAGCCTTCACTAGCAACCTCAATAGCTACTCTTGGGACCTTATGGTAATTTTATAAATCTTTTTGACCTATTGTTCATTAACTCTCCTATTTAATATTTAATTGTAAATTTCCCAAATATAAATACTTTAAAATGCATTTATTTAATTTCATTAATCTCCCTAAAAAGTTAAATGTCTTTTATATTAAAACATGAGGTAATATAATGGTATAAAACACCAACTCATCATTTTTTTAGTGTTTTTTTTATCTACTCTTCCTCCTCTTCCTCTCCGGCTGCTCTCTCTTCCACAGTAAAAGTGAATATTACACTGCCTCGAGTTTGAAATTTTAATTAATTGGTAGCAGAACTAATTTCAGTGTTTGCTAATTATATAGAGATTCTGCTAATAATTAATAGGTTAAAGTGGAAATCCACCCACAGTAAAATTAACAATCGTTAATGGCCGCTTCATTTTTACACAATTCTAAATGTTTCATTTGCATTTTTTTCACTTCATAAATTTTTATGATGCCAGATGCATAGTAGATCGTGAATAGTTTATAAGTAAATTTATACATTAACCCATAATTAATTAGAGCAATTAATTATTAACCACTACCAGAAAAATGTCATTTAATGATAAAAAATCCGTTGTTAAATGGCTATTTTTCATCAGAAAAATTACATTTAGCGATGGAAAATATTAGCTACCTTCGTTTTAACAAAAAATTTTCCGTCGCTAAATGATATTTTTCTGATAATGAACATACTGGATGAAAATAAAAAAGCGGAAGAAACTTGTGGGGTTCAACTTTTAATTAGTGAAATAGAGTAATCTTTTAACGACACCTAACAACACATTCACACCAAAACCACCACCAATTAATTGCTTTCCTCAACATCCACGCTAGCGCTCTTCGGTGTACCGCACTATCTCTTTAGTATAGACCTTTTATTAATATTATAACTAAATAATTAAATTGTTGATGATGTTGATACCTTAATTTACTGGTACTTTATTCTACTCAATCATACACACACACCAATAGATGAGGTTCATGAACCCTATCCAACCACACGTCTTGTACACGCTTCTTGAAGCAACGGTACTAACTACTAACTGCTCAGGCTGTACAATTTGGTACGTAATACCCCCTAATTAAAATATCATAGTACTGATCCCTCTTATAATTAATACTCTTATGATAAAAAAATGAGCGGTACAGAAATTAACATAATTAGTTTGTTTTTAAGTTAGGGATCATTTATATCGTCTTCCTGAAATTTAGGTTTGATTTCAAAATTTAGATTTTACTTTAAAATTTAGATTTTGTCTAAGCACAAAAATTTTTCTAAAAAGCCATTTTGTTTACAAGATTTCAGTTTGAAACCTAGGTTTTCTCTTTCCTATTTTTTCCTCTTTCATCTTTCATACTTTTTTCCTTCTCTCTCTTTCCTCTTTCCTACTTTTCATTCTTTCTCTTTCTTCTTTCTTACATACTTTTTGCCTCAGAATCCGTAAAAGCTAATAACTTCCCGAATATAAATCATTTTTTAAAACATAGGTTTTGCTTCGGAATTTGTAAAAGCTATTTTCTAAAATATATTCTCCAAAACCTAGGTTTTCTCTTGGAATCTGTAAAAACTATTCTTAAAATGAGATCCAAACAAGCCTTTAATGGTTTTACACCTATTACATGCTTCATATTCCGTCCAATTTCAATATAGGGCGCTAGAGGGAGAAGGGAAAGTTGTTTTATAGTATGAGGCATTGGAAGGATAATTGGTCTACTTGTGCATTATTTAATTTTCTTAATTTTAATTATAATTATGAATATTTCACAAAATTAAGAAAAATAATATTCGAAGCAGGCCAAAAACCACTGAATAGGAGCAAATGTGAAAATAAAATTGTGTGTCCGACAAACTAAATGAAGAAAGCTAACCTCAACCAATTTCTTTAGTATGTGTATTTTGTGGGGTGTTCCATTTTCTTATAACCATCTCACCGAAATCAAGAAAAGATAATTAAATCATTATTTTTATCTGAAAAATGAAAAAAAATTCAATTTTGTCCACATTGCTCATACATTAAGGGGGAGGAATGATGTAAATTTATATTAAAAAGCTCATAACTCTAGAAATATTTCATAATGATTTAGGATGAAGATCATTCATATTTATCCCTTCTAACTTTAAACCTTTCGTTTCTTTTCATGAAGAATGAGTAACGTAATTAACTAGCTATATGAGCATAAGCTCATAACAAAAGTGAGATTTATAAAGGGAAATTTACATTCAAGTCTCAAATAGGAGAATTAATGAACAAAATGTCTCAAAGATTCACAAAATTACCATTAGGTCCCAAGAGTAGCTGTTGAGGTTGTTAATGAAGGCTAATAAGGTTGTTAATGACAACCTCAACAACTCTTCCTAAGGCCTTATGGTAATTTTGTGAATCTTTGAAACCTTTTATTCATTAATTATCTTATTTAGGACCTGATTATAAATTTCATGCATGCTGAGTTCCTTTTGTCTTAGGTATAAGGGATACACTATAAAGTAAAGAAATGAAGTGGGTATTGCTTATCCACGAATAATGGTAATGGGTAGCTAATGACTCATTTGGGTGTTTGACCAATTGTTTAACGAAAAAAGAGATTATGAAAGAATATATAACGTGAGGATATATATTGTGGCACAGTCCCACCCTCCACATGTCACCAAATTAAATATTTAAGCATTGAATAGAATAGAATGCAAATGCAAGAGTATTGGAGCAGGAAGGACGATGATCTGGAATTGATCATTTTGGTTGCTTTTACATATATTGCATATCATTAGGAGGTTTGTCAGTTATTTATTTGGGAGTATTATATATCATCCTTCGACCACATGAAAGCCTGCCAATTAATTACCAAGTCATGCAAGGCCTGTTGACCGCTAAAGATGATTGAAAATAAGTGAAAGTTGAGAAATACTTACATATTCCAACGTGTTATCATATTATCTGAATTATACTCAATAAAAATTTAACAATATATCTGTATAATTTCAATAAAAGTTCACTGATGACTTATTTAGACAGAGTTTAAATGACGTGACGTTTCAAGGATATCTGAGTGTTTCTAGAGAAAGTTACAATTGAGGACCTTGTAACCCTTTTAGGAAGCACCAAGACAAGAAATTTCAGAGAAGGATTATTACGGAAATTGAGGGTAAAGTTTTTTGTGTTAAAAAAGAGGCTCCTCTTTTATATTTTTACTATTCATATTTGATTTTTAACATTTCTTTAGATATAAGTTTTTCAAAGATTCAAATGCAATGATAGTTAATCATGTGTATCCTAAGATATTGATGAGTACTAAATGTGAATATCTATTTTAGCAAAAGTTTCAAACTTTGTTTACCACATTATTTTAGCAAAAATATTCCTCAATTGCCAAGGACCGTGGTGATTACGAGTAAATAATGTGTTTGTTTGGGAATCATTTCCTCCCAACAGGCATCTAAGTCAAGATAAAATACATCTTAAAATTTGTAAAAAATCTCTTAACATATAAAAAGCATATCAAAATCTATAAAACATTTCAGAATCTATAAACTCCTTTCTCCCCGTGAAATTTGCAAACATACAAATATTGTTTAATTCAAACGTCATTTACTCATTTTCCCTTGCAAAACAAACCACTCTGACCTTGGCTACCTAATCCATCACTCCTTCAATTAATTGCTCTCTCTCTCTCTCTCTATAATGAGATTGCTATTGCTCATCTTGAGCTACATAAATAGTTGCATAGGTTCTGATCGTACAGAAACATCACATCAGATACACACGCACACATCGCCCTTATAACAGAAAATATAGTGGGAAATATATCATGATGAAGGGAGTTGAAGCTGGGGAAGTTTCAAAGGGAATAGCTTCTTCATCTTCAAGAAATATGATGAAGAGAGGGCTGTCTGTGATGGACTTGATTCTCAGAATCTTAGCCATTGCTGCAACATTTGGTAGCGCTGTGGCCATGGCCACTTCTCACGAGAGGCTTCCCTTTCTCACTCAGTTCGTTCACTTCAGAGCCGAGTTCGATGACCTTCCCTCCTTCCTGTACGTATTATTAGAATCCACACCACACCTTAATTCAATTCGTTTCATTCACAGTTTGAATCTCAAAGTTATATATTTTAGTTTTGGTACGTGTATATCAGTATATATGTATGTGTGATGCAGGTTTTTTGTGGTGGGCAACAGTATTGTGTGTGGATATCTGGTTCTTTCAATTGTTCTTTCTATCTTCCACATAGCCAGAACTTCTGCTGTCAAGAGCAGGATTTTCTTGCTCTTTCTCGACGCGGTAAACATTCTATTCTCCTTATATATATATATATATATATATATATATCTCATACTGTTTAACTTGCATCCTGTCTTACCAATTTGAGACACAAATTGATATCTTATATTAAAAGCCCTAGGTAAATTCTATGTTATTTAGAACAGGAAAGAGTATTGCCTATATTGACACACAGTCAACATAAAATATTACTAATAAACCAAGATCTTATTTATTCAAAATTAGTTCTCAAGGTTTCCACTTGGAATAGCTAAAAGTGATAAAGTAATTTAGTTATTTTGTATTACAAAAGTGAGGTAATAAAAACTCCAAGTCTCATTATATATATAATCAAGAGAGATCTACTGGTCAAATTTTGTTTTGATAACCCTTTGCGCATCTTTTGTTAGTCGTACGTTATTGATTAATGAAAACATTTTTGGCAAATGTTTTCTTTTGAAATCATATTACTAGTTAAATACCTAAGCAGTTAATAAATCTAGATCAAGGCTACTTAGGGATCTTTTTTAACAAATTGGGAATTCGAACACAATTTTTTCACGTTGTAATTTAGCTAGTCCATGGCTTTGATCAAATACCGTTGGGGTATCTACAAATCAAATCAATATGAATGGAATTATAATTAAAAAAAACACTACACACGCACATAATAGATATAAAATTATTGATAAGCGTTGGCCCTGGTACTGAAAGGTGTTTCAACCTGTTGCTAAGCACTAAGTCACCTTTCACCTGTTGCTAAGCACTAAGTTTTAAGTACGAGTCTACATAAATGTAGAAAAGGCATTTAGAAGAGCTACTCCCAAATGAGCTCAGCAACACTCAAATCTTATCCATTTTGATATCAACATAAAAAATTAGAAGTAAAACTACAGAAATCATTATCAGACACTTTTTTAACAAGTTTTATCGAAATTAAGAAAGAATTTTTAAATAGGACCAGGCGAGAGAAGTATTTGGTTTGCAAGAGTGATCTCACACATGCATGCTTTGATTCAATACTAGTAGTGCCTCTTGTTGAGGTGTGCAGATGAGATAATGAAGCTAATAAGGATTGTATGCGACAGGTAGCGATGTTGTTTCTGGTATCAGCGGCCGCGTCCGCCGCAGCAATCGTGGAGGTGGCACACCACGGCAACCCGCAGACGAATTGGTTCCCAATCTGCCAACAATACAACGGCTTCTGCCAGCGCGTTTCAGGGACCCTTGTTGGATCTTTCATTGCTGTGGTTCTGTTCATGATTCTCATCATCATTTCTGCTCTTACCATCTCCCGAATTCATAGAAATGCCTAACACACTTCCATACCTTAATTTCTTGTCCCTGTAATTTAATTTGTGCTCTCTTTGTTTCGTCGCTTGCGGTATGGTTCATCATCTCCACTGTGTGAAAATTTAATAACCTTTGTGTGTATTGTACGTGCTTTGGCTGGACTTTGAGGCCTTCAATCAATGTATTATTACATTAATTGTGTGGATATTTCAATATATTTGTTATGTAAAGCCCATTTGGATGAGGACGCGCATTTAGTCAAATATATGGTGTGTTTGAGAGATAAAGGAGTTCCATTGGGAGAAATAAATTTATAAATTTTTAAATCGTTTTACAGATTTTAAGATGGTTTTTTATGAATTTCGAGATAATTTTTACATATTTTAAAATGGTTTTTCTCGACTTGCGTGTACCGTTTTTGGAATGGAGTTCCCAAACAAGCCTATATACCATAATGTTCCGCTAAGGGATCATAATGTCTCCGATCCATCTTTGAAACCTGATCCAATGATAGAAATATGAAGGAAAAGTGGAGAGGGTAGTTTGTGGAGACATTCTTCTCCTTGTTATAATTTTTACATATTTTAAAATGATTTTTCTCGACTTGCGTGTACCGTTTTTGGAATGGAATTCCCAACAAGCCTATATACCATAATGTTCCGCTAAGGGATCATAATGTCTCCGATCCATCTTTGAAACTTGATCCAATGATAGAAATATGAAGGAAAAGTGGAGAGGGTAGTTCGTGGAGACATTCTTCTCCTTGTTCTGTAAATGATAAGTTTAGTCCAAAGAATTTAGGAATAAAAAAATTAAAGGTTGATTTTGTGGGAAAAAACAGAATGTCTTTTTATGTTTTATTATTTTTTATTCAACAAAATTAGAAAGAGAATAAGAATATTGTTTTTGGCTACTTACATTTCACCCTTCACCATTTTAAATGCATATGTTTTAAGCAATGATTCAAATTTTCTTTTAAAACTTGTTCTAGAATATCATTCTACTGAATTGTTCTAAGAACGTCAAAAATAGGGAATAGAATCAAACAGTTCCTCAGTTTTTATAACTTTTCACCCCAAAAAACTAAAGTTCCTTTTTGAAATACATTAATGTGTATATATTATAAATGCATGCATTGAGTTTTGATATTTTTAGCTTAAAAATATAAACAATGTAATTTAACTTTTTTTGAGTATTTTAAAAAAATTGTGGTGCAATTCAACCAATCAAATTTCGAGCCCATGCATCATTGTGCTATTATTATATCTAATATGCACTACACTTCATATCACTATTTAAATGGAAAAAGTACAATAAACATTATTTAATCATCAATATCTTTATTAATATCAATGATAATATTAAATATATAACAAATCATATTATTTATCGCTATCTCCGCATATAAAATATACATGAATATTTAATTTCCTCTTTTTTTGCCAACTATTTAATTTCCTCTTTTGGTTAAAAGTTCCAATTCATTAATCTTCTATCCGATCCTTGTAAGAAAAAATAAAAATGAAAGTTGCGAAAATATATAGGGAACAAACAATCCAAGCCATCCCTCTTAGCCATGTATTCTAATTTTAATTTGACCCTACAAATAGTTTTACAAGAAAAATAATATATGTTATCCAAATGGCTGCTTCTTCCCCCCCCCCCAAAGAATACTGATCCCGCATGATTGTAACAGTTTTAGTGAAACCCAAACCACTTAAAAAATAATTTTACATAAATCAAAATAAAAAGCATGTATTTGTCTAAAACCATGTAAAAGCACTTAAAATATATTAATCTAAATACTCATTTAATATATCAACTTTCACTTTGCTAACTAAACAAAAATATATCTGAAAGCCCATCCTTAGAATTTTTCAACTAAGTAGGTGATAATGTGTAACTTTTCTAACGTGATTTATGTTATACGAAGTATACATATGATATAAATGTTATCTCGATTTATATTAACGTGCTGGTGGAAAACTATTTCAAATAAACCTAGAAATTCAGTATTGATGAAAAATAATTTTAACCACTCAAATATACGAGATTTATAATTTAATTTATGTTAGTGCAAATGTTAAAAATATGTTAGACAAAAGTTACACCTAGTTAGGGTGTTTAAATTTGACCTAAAGAATCCTCTCACCTACAATTTAGGGCTTCTTTGGGAACTCCGTTCCCAAAAGGTACATGCAAGTTAAGATAAAATCATCTTGAAATCAAAAAATCATCTCGAAATTCATAAAAACTATCTAGAAATCCTCAAAACCATCTAAAAATTCGTAAAATCATCTAAAAATTCGTAAATTAATTTCTTCCCACGGAACTCTTTTCTCTCCCAAACTACCGTGGACAGCACATGAAAACACCTAAACACGTCTTACACACGATACGTTTTTTAATGTTTTATATGATTTGATGTGTGTCCTAGGTATTTGTCTGTTTAATTGATAAACTTGTCCAGACCACGAAAAATAATCAACATGTTAATTAATCTTGAGTTGTTTTCACACAGTCAAGTGGTTGCTTCCATCAACGCTTTCGTCACAAGCCACGCCCACGTGTGGTAACTTTTCAGAGAGCCTATTACCAATAATTGACTTATCCTACAGAATTTGCCACAACCAATTCAGAAAGCTCCTTTTGTTTTCAATTATTGGTTCCGTTTGGAGCAGCGTTTTGAGCTCCAAACGCTCAGCCAACAGTAGCAAAAGTGCGATAGGAATCTGTAACAATTTTTGCGCTGTTTGGCTCTCCTTCTGCGGACAAGGAGCTTATCTCCATAAGCTCCTTTTCCCATAAGCTCAAATCAGCAGCTTATGGGCTAGCTTCTTCTGCGCACTTCTTCTGTGTTGGCTGATAAGAAAGGGTTATCGGCGGATTCGACGAGAAAAGCGACACGTAGGTGGGCGATCACTGTGGCGTTAGGTCCAGATCTCTCTGCAGTTTCAGGAATGGCGGAGTATTCAGATCTGAAGACGGTGGAATTCTCGGATCTGATCTTTTTCTTCTTCATTTGTAGCTCTTGATTCGATTAGTGTTTAGTCCGTGGTTTAAATTCTCACCGTTGTAGTTTGATCACTTAGTCTGTTAGTCATATTACATTGCCTCTATTTCTCTCTATGTAATAATGCTCACTGATAAATGCTTAATACAAAGAGCTCAGTACTTAAAATAAGCAAGTGTGCGCTCTTTTTATAGATTTTTTTTTTATTTTAAACCAGCAAGATTTTTTTATAGATTTTTTAATTTGTAATTATAGATTTTTTATGTAATTTCAAGTTTAATTTAATTTTAATTT
>JANTPZ010005720.1:0-17181 GCA_025593235.1 Vachellia pachyceras
TTAATAATGTTCGAGGTTTTCCTTGATCTTTTTTGAAATACACTGGAAGTGATTTATAAATAGGATCTGGAGACTGTATTAAATAAGAATAAAGTTAAAAAATTATTGAATATTAATACAGAGTTAATTACGTATAAGATTTTTCAGTAAATTTTAAGGTTTTTATCAGTAGTATGTGTAACATGTTAGAACCAATGGTTTCACCAATTTATTGTTCATTTTTTTTGCAGAGAAATTTAACTACTTCAAAAACATGAAGATCAACTTGATTTTAATAGTACATTGCCACACTTTTTTCATAGATAGATATGTATTTGATCTTGTGGCCCATTTCTCCATTAACACGCACACCCCTATGCATGAAATTATATTATTGTATAATTGCCACTTCTATAGTCAGAATCATTGTTCCTTTTAACCCTTTTTTAGCAGAAAAGTTTGCATACACATATCTGTGACTCTTTTATTATAATGTAGTGGTTCCAGAAAGTTGGTCGATAATAATGTAGTTTTTTCATCAAACTTGTATTATAATAATCTGTGACTCTTTTTTATGGCTTAGTTGAGCAGTTTTTTATTTAAGTTCTGGTTGAGTAAATTGGAAGTAGTCTCTCTTGACAGTTTATAAGAAAATATTTCCTGCTTTCTCACGTGCTGGCTGTATATATGTAATACTAATAAATAATTAAATCTCTGCTTTGTTAAAAAATTATTTGAATGAGTTGAAAATGTAAATATTGACCCACCGTACCTTTTATATGTAAGTAATAAATTATAAGCAGTTCTAATTAAATAAGTAAGTTTCGTTTGACAATTTTTGTTTTGGTTTGACTGAAATGAAAACCAATGTTGTTATTTAATAAGATTCAAAAATCCCTAATTCGTAATTACTCATCCTGGCGTTATTAAAAATTTGTCTAAAATCTAGGCTTGAATATAAATTTTGGTATTTTAGCTAGATTTACTTATAATTTAATTTTTTTCTGATAAATACTTTGGATAAAAATATTTTATTGGTAAAAGCAATTTTTTAGTTATACATGTACGAAATCTTAATGAATTTTCAAAGGATACACGTCAATGCAAATGCTAATTGATTGAGGTTAGAAAGGGACAACATTGAAATTAAAAAGTCAGTGGTGAATTACGAATGATGTACAAGCTTCCAAACACAGTTTAGTAGTTGATGTTGAGTCTTTGAAAGGACTCCTTTTCTTCAATTATTAATTATATATTGATAAGGAAGACTTCGAATTTTTTAACAATTTATTATGAATCATAAAGTGTCGTGTAAGCTTTGAATAATTATACCCTTATCCATTTATAAGGTGGGAAGATAAGAAATTTTTACATTTTATTTATAATTTATATCATTTAAATTTTCATATAAATACGTAATTTTATCTTTTATTTACTGTTGTGTCGACTTTATTCTCAATGTGATAAATTGATAAGGCATATTAAATAAAGATAAAGCTAAAATGTTGTTGAATTTTAAGGTAAAATTAATGAATTTAAATGTTTTTCTTAATATATATATATATATAAATCGTAAGTAAGTATAGTGGTAGTAGTTTTTATCCATTTGAACTTGGTTTCAAACATTATTTAAAACTTATCATTTTTTAGACTATGCTTTAGGTAAATTATAGGACAAAACTCTTAAAGCTTGGAGTTATGAGCAAATAAGACACTTAACACATGTCAAAAAAGGGGATTGGGTATGAATATGCATTGCAAAATTAATTATAGAATGAGATCTGATTAATTTTATAGTTTGTGGAATTTCACTTACATACGGTAGAACCTTAATTGCATATTGTGAAATATCAGTTGCATATTGTAAAAACTCATTTGTATTTGCGTATTAGTCATTTACACATTTGTGAAAATTCATTTGCCTATGGTAAAATCTCAATTGCATATGATGAAAAATGTTCATTGCATAACGTTAAACCTTAATTGCATATCGTAGAAGGTCTCATTCTACAATTAGTTTAGCAATAGGGGATATATCCCCGATTCTCCAAAAGAACTTCTGCAGCTTTCAAATTTATGCAAATGAGCCTTGTTAATTGCCTAGAATGTTCTTTCCACCATTCCCAATGTAACTCTGATACCAAATTGATGTAGGAGAGGGAAGTGAAAGGGGAGAAGAGAAAGAGAGAGTAAGGAAGAGGAAGAGAGAAAGAAGAGAGGGAAGAGAAGAGAAATAGAGAGATTCGTAGAGGATTCAGAAAGATAAAAAGATAATATTATTTCTTTTGAATCATCGTCAGAGTTCAATGAGATATGTCGAGTTATTTATAGCTTCATTTAAACCCTAGAATTAAAGATTGGGAATCAATTAGAATAATGGTGAAGATTCAAAATTAAAATTAAGATAAATGATTGTAATGATAACTAAAATAAATGACTAAAATGATTCAACATTGAATGTGATGGTGATCTTTAAATCTTCATGGGATCTTTTTAATTTGGTCCTTTTATGATTCTCGTTATACTCCCTCTAGATCTCTAAATAAGACTCACTTTGTGATTCTATTTTTTATTGAAGTGAATCTCAATATTAAGAACCGATGGAGTATGTATTTTATCATATTATGTATTATCAGTGAACCAATGAACGAAGATGGCAAATGAATTATCTACACAATTTTAAAAGATGAGGAGATTTATGGCTTGTCCAGTGTAAAAGAGATTTACACGTAAGGGTAGTTATTTGCACCTAATGAAAACTTAAAAAGGGGAATGTAAAACTTAGCCTATTTATTTCCCTACCTTCTGATGTTATATCAGTAAATAAAATTAGGGAGTTCTATTTTCAATCATTTACAGAGCTTTGCTTCAAAAACTTAAGTATCATTTGAAACTAGTTTGATTGAGCAAATTTTCAAAAAGCTTCCTTAATTACTTCATAGTTAAATAAAGTTCGTGATCCTTCACTTAATTTGAGTGTAATTATTAGGATTTGGTGGCCACTAATGACAGAATATTTGTCAATGGAAGATGAATCACATGCAGATCACATGATCATATGTTGGGTAGAAAGTTTTGTCTGGGCGAGATCCATCATGACCAATCCATTAATATCAATATTATTAATATAAAACTAATTATAATAAGTGATATTATTTGTAAATCTTGAATAACATGACTTATTTCTAATAATTTATGAAAAGCACTAAAGCGCACAGACCCACAATATAATATCAAGCCATCTGATATCATGTATTTTTCATGTATATCACAGGCTGATTTTGGCAAAAGAACAAAGCTTCATAGGAATCAACAACAAGCATAGGCAGGACAGACTTAACCTGTCATGCTAGATTGATAATTAAATTTTTAAATTAGTTGTTAATCAAAATGTTTCGTTTAATAGCTTCATTTATCGTTCTCTTCATTCTTTCTTTACCCCTTTTTAAAGGATTCCATATTGTTTTGTCTACCCTCTTCATCAGACCATCCAATGAACCTTTTTTATAAGTACCCAAACCATTTCAAATGATTTTTTTATCTTTTTCTCTTCAATACAAGTCACTCCAATTCTTCATTGGATATCCATTACGAATATACTATCTTCTCAACTGTGTAGGTAACAACAAGCAATCTTATGTCACTAGTTGGGATCAGCTACGTAGATCAAATAATGGGCTCATTTGAGAACACAGTAGATAAGTACTTTTACGTAAGTCAAGGTAAATATATGAATGAGATTATCTCATTTTACGAAAAAATATGTTAAACGTGCGTTTGAGTTTTCCATCCTTTCATTCAAATGAGGCTAATGCTATTGTGCTCTAATAGCATAAGAATCCCCTCCCCATTTGGTTAATAATTGTAGCTTGAGGGATGCTTTCATGTACAGAATGATTGTGGGGCTTGTCATTATAAAGCCTCTGAGAAAAGGACTCGCAATCCTATACAGAATGATTGTGGGGCTTCTCATTCATTTTGCATAATGGGAGGCAATGGATTGATTGTGTTTTGAGTTTTGCTTTTGGTGGTTTTATGGGGACAAATATACCATAATTTGTTCAGCCACTTTCTTTCTCCCTTTATTTATATTATTACACACACATGTGTATAATTATTGTATTCTATGTTGCTATTTACCAGAAGTTAAAAGAGTTATGAGCAGAATTTGGGGAAATCAGCCATGGAGTTCAATTAAATAAGTTTCTGATATATTATAAAAATGTCTTATTGACAGACCACATTCTGGGTTTTGAAAATTTGTGGTTTTGATTGAAATATTTGAAAATATCCAATGGTTAAGGCACTAATTGTGCCAATGACAGTGTTTGTAAACAGAACATAAAAGCCTTATATAGCATATTCTATCTATCTATTGCCAAGGGCCAGAAACCACTACAGACAAAGACAAAAACAACTTTTGACTGTTTTCTTGATCAAGTCTCCATTCATGAGCTAATTTGGAATGCTTCCAAGTTGGAGAAATTCACGATTCTTCTTTCTGGGTATTTCCTATATCTAACCAATGGAGGGGTATCACAGGAATAGCCAGATATGGAACAAAACTGAAGAAAGTTGTCATAAAAATCAGCAAGTTAGGCTGAGTGATAGATAATTGTAGAGTGAAACGAATGAGGACCTGTACTGAGTAATTCGATAATTCAAAGCATACTATAATAAGGCTGATGACTTCCTTTATTTACAAGTCATGGGTAATTATAAACCCTACTTAGATATCCAATTCTAATAAGATAAATATCTAATATCCAAATCCTAATAAGATAAATGTTTAAACCAAACCCTTATATATAAATCAACCACCCTAGCTAACTCCTTGTTTATAAATTACATGTCACTGAGGTTGAGAAGATTGGTTAGCATTTGTTCACATATTTGTTAATGAATTATAGGCTATAATTAGAGTTTTGAAAAGGATCAAGAGAGATATGATAAACCGTTAAAGTTGGTATTCAAGTTTTGATCATTTTATTATCTAATCAGTTAATTAGCCTTGAACGTTTTCATGAACAATCGCTGTAATCTCTCTTTTTTTATGGTACGCTTGCATGGAAACAAAAGTTGAAATGAGAGAAGATTGGGAGAAGAGAAAATAAGAGAGAAAATGTTATCACTCAATGTACTTGGATGAACAAGAGAAAATAAAAAAAATGCGTAAATAGTTGAATGATTAAAATATCCCTAGATAAAAATCTTTGAATAAATGGTTAAATAATTAAAGTATCTTTAAAATATATCAAGTATAATATCAAATTAATATGATAATAAAAAATTATATGCACATTAATATTATTAAATAATTTAAGATCAAATTATTTATTAAAGATGTATTTTCATGTTATTATATTTCAAAACAAAATAATTTATATAAAAATACAACATATTTTTTGAGGCTACAAGGTTATAATAAGTAATTAAAAAATAAATTAGATATTGAATATATCTTAAAGTTTATTCTTTTAAAAAGGAAAGTCACGGTCAGAATTTTAAAAAAAAATATATGTCAAACTTAATGACTTAAAATGAAAATGTAATAAAAAGTATCTAAGTAGATAAAGAAAAATAGTTTTCTCACCATTTTCTCTCTATCTCTCCATGTCTAGAGAAAAAAGTTGGAGGGAAAATGGATGGGACACACACCCCCTCCACTTTTTTATTCTTCATATTTTCTTTCTCTCTCATCTAAGTAGGGGAAAACTCATTTCTCCCCACATTTTGTGAAGTTTCACATTGGTTGAAAAGGAAAATGAAGCACATCTTATAAGAGTGTGAATATCTTCCTTTTGTAGATGTATTTTCTAGATTATTATAGAAACCCAATGAAACAAAATCATGCATATTTGCAAAAAAAGGCATCAAATGATAAGAAAAACCAAATTGTAGCTCATAAACAACCAGACCACCTCGCACATTTGAAGTTAATATTTTGAATATATGGGAGTAATAACTAGTGTGATTAATTTTTTTTTACAAATAACTAGCTTTTCTTAAAACAATGGAGAATAACAGTTATGTTTCAAGTAAAAAAAATAATATTTGACAAGCCTTATGAATTTATCCATTAGTTATTTTCACTTATCAATTGGCCATTTTCATTCGTCTTTGACAAATTCTGGAATTTGTCACACATTATTTTCAATATTTGGAACATAAATCAACTTATCTCGGAATTACACTGTTCAGGCTTTTTGAACAGAATGGGTTCAGAGATTTATGGATATATTGATATACTAATTCCAATTCCATACTGGAATTTCAACGAAGAAGAGCTATGAAATTCAGACCTCAAGCTATATTTCAGCTTTGCAAATTAGAAATTGAGGCCTTAATTAGCATACAAGTTACAGTGGATTTGAATCAAAATTGTTCTAATTGCTGGATTCTGATTCAGCGGTTCGGCTTGAACCAAAAGCCCATGATAAGATATGATTGAGCACATCTTCCAATCACAAGTCTGCGATATCATATGTAAAGATCATCTACTGAGAGCTCATTTTCTTGTGATAGCGTCTTCATTTTCTACACAACAAAGAGGACGTTTTGCGTTGTACCGATGATTATAACACAATGCAATTCGTAGTTGGCCTTGAGGGAAAAAATTAAAAGTTGAAATTTTTTTAATATAATACCATAATGAACTGTGCTGGATCATCAATACTTGACGATCCCCGAATAACTTCCCGCTTCAACTTACCAGTGAGTGAGCTTGTGGCAAGCCCTAAGCTGGAGATTATAACCAATGGATCGGACCAGACTAAACTGAAACAAGGTAGAGATTGTGAAACTGGTAGGTAAAATCACTAGTTAAACCTCAGATCTTGTAGCTCCACCAACAATAAATACAAAATTACGCTGCCCCATTTTCCCGAAATCGCTAGATGAAATCCTAAATGCTGAATCACTGGCCACGGATGAAAATTGAACAAGTAAGAGGTGTCCACTGTAACAAGCTAGTGTGTTAGAATTGTTTATGTAATAGTCATTGCTAAGTCTGTGTAATTAGTGTTACTGTCATAAGGTAATCCAGTAGTCTATAAATAGGAACCTAGAATGTTCTCACAGTGGACAGATGGCACATTATAGCCTCATACCGTACGGTTACTGTAGCCTTTAAATGTATAGTGCTCCGAGGTGTGAAATCAATTCATTGAGTCATTTTTCCTCTCAGAATTCACCCACTGTAATTGATGTCTGGTCTATCTTGGTATCAGAGCGCCCGAGACACACGTCATGGCTTCGCCTCACCAAAATCCGTCCCAACCTGCTCACTCGTCGTCCCAAACCTCTGCAAGCCCAGCTGTCCCCATCAGCTCCGCCACTTCGCTCCATTCTTCCTCAGTGCTCCCTCAAACTCCCATTACTCCTCCGTCGTCGTCGACATGTGTCACGACCAAATCAGTCCCTCTCCTTAGCTCAATGAGTCAGATTAGGGCTGTGAAGTTCGACGGCATCAACTTTCTTTTGTGGGAATCTCTGCTTCTTCTGATTATTCGAGGACACCAGCTCGATGGCCATATCTTTGGTACTAAGGCCGTGCCGGCCAAATATATCCTCGACGCCAACGCCGATAGTATGACGACTTGCTGGCCAAAGATCAGTTACTCCTTGCCTGGCTCTACGGTACGATGACCGTGGAAACAGTCTCTTAGTTGACTCAATGCAGGACATCTCGGGAGCTATGGACGTCTGTGAAGAATCTGGCCGGTGTGAACACCAAGGCTCGTGTGCAGCTGCTGAAATACGAATTCCAGCGTACCAGAAAGGGCTCCCTCAAGATGGAAGAATATCTGACCAAAATGAAGTCTCTCTCGGACAAATTAACACTGGCTAGAAGTCCCGTATCATTAGAGGATCTCGTGTCACAGGTTCTCTCTAGACTTGATACAGATTATAGTCCTCTAGTTGTGTATTTGGCTGACAAAGATAATCTAAGTTGGGCTGAGCTACATCTTAAGCTGGTGACATTTGAGGCTCGTTTGGAGCAGTTGAGCAGCACTACCTCTGTCACTCATGCCTTTGCTAACATGGTTGTGAGGTCTGAGGAACATAGAAGAGGCCATGGCACCTGGAGAGCTCGTGGCAGCAGGAACAGACCACGCGGTCGTAGCTCTTTCAAGCCTTGGGCTGCTGATGCAAGGGTTGATTCACAAGAAAAGCCGCAATGTCAGCTATGCAAGAAGTATGGCCATGAAGTGCGTTCATGCTACAAGCGCTATGATAAGGATTATGATGGCCCTATTGAAAAAAGGGCTACTGGTTCCAGCGGCAGCTCCTCTGCGTCAGCCTATGCAGCCATGAACGAGACTTGGAATAACCCTGCCTGGTATCTTGACAGTGGAGCTACCCATCATGTTGCCTCTTCTTCAACCTGTGTTGATCCCAAACTCGATGAGACAGGTAATCACAAGATCCTTGTTGGTGATGGCTATCCATTAACTGTTAAAACATCAGGAAGGTCTGTATTACAATGTGATGATTCTAAACATCTTCAAATGAAAGATGTTTTGGTTGTTCCAAAAATGACAAAGAATCTTTTAAGTGTTAAAAGGCTAACTGATGATAATCATGTATATGTGTCTTTCTACTCACGTGGTTGCTTTGTGAAGGATCTACACACTGATCAGATTTTGGTGCAAGGAGTTCCAAGTGGAGGAATGTATAAGCTCAACAAGTCGGCTCAACCATGGACTTCCAATCTGAGTGTAAATTGTTCTAAAGATCAAAGTTATGCATTTGTTTCTGTTTTAGAGTCATGGCATAGGAAGCTGGGTCATCCTAATAGTAAAGTTTTGAGTCAGGTTTTAACTGATCGTAAGGTTTCTCATCATTTGAATAAAGATGATTCCACTTTCTGTACGTCTTATCAATTGGGCAAATCTCATCGATTACCTTTTACTCATTCACATTCTAAGGCTGATACACCTTTGGCTTTAATTCATACTGATTTATGGGGTTCAGCACCCATTTGTTCCTCAGGCGGACACAAGTATTATATAAGCTTCTTAGATGATTATCCTTGGAAATCCAAGGATGAAGCATTATCTGTTTTTCGACATTTCAAAAGCATGGTTGAAAATCAATTTGACAAGAGGATTAAGATTCTTCAGAGTGACTGGGGTGGAGAATTTAGGAAGTTTCAAGCTGTATTAGATGAGTGTGGAATTGTTTTTCGCCATCCCTGTCCTCATACTTCTACTCAAAATGGAAGAGTAGAAAGGAAGCATAGGCAAATTGTTGAAACAGGTCTAACTTTGCTTGCTCAAGCTAATATGCCCATGCATTATTGGTGGGAGGCTTTCTCCACTACAATCTTCTTGATTAACATATTACCTATTCAGATTCTAAGTGGTATCTCTCCTTTTCAGCAATTATACAATCAAAAACCTGATTATTCTAGCATGAAGGTGTTTGGATGTGCCTGTTTTCCGTGTCTTAGGCCCTTTCAGAAACACAAGTTTCAATTTCATAGTACAAAGTGTGTTTTTATGGGTTATAGTGGTATGCATAAAGGTTACAAATGCCTTAGTTCTATTGGTAAACTATATATTTCTAGACATGTTGTCTTCAATGAAGAAGAATTTCCTTTCTCTGATGGATTTCTAAACCTGAAACAGCCATCGCAATCAAGTGCTGTCTCTCATTCTATTTTTCCTATGCAGCTACAACAGATTCAATTAGATGATTTATCTGGTTCTGCTCAAGAATCCAGCTGTGCTAAATTGGGGACTATATCTTCTGCTGACCAATCTGTTTCTGTTGACAGAATTGCTGCAGATTATGTCACTGTCAATGAAACTAATTAATTCAGACTCTAGGCGAGAATTAGATGAGCCCATGTCTGGTCCTTTTCCAATTGTGAATGAAGCTCCTGTGCAGTCATTTGTGAGTGATGACAGTAATGCTGGGGAATGTTCAGACGCTGGTGGATGTCCAGAATCATAGATCTTGAGAGGTGACAATGAAGCTGGTGGCTGCCCAGAACCACAGAACACACACCCTATGATGACTAGAAGCAAGAGAGGGATTTTTAAGAAGCAAACACCATTTGTTGGCTCAGTCTCTCCACGTTTGTTGGAACCCAAATCTGTGACTGAGGCCCTTGCTCATCCATTGTGGAAGAAGGCTATGGAGAGTGAATATGCAGCTCTCATGAACAACAAAACCTGGAAGCTAGTTCCCAACTCAGGACAGAAAAACATAGTAGAATGTAAATGGGTCTTCAAAACGAAATGCAAAGCAGATGGAACGCTGGACAAACCTAAGGCCATGTTAGTAGCAAAAGGCTTCCAACAAACTGCTGGTATAGATTTTCATGAAACTTTTAGCCCAGTTGTACGATCTGCTACTATTCGCATTATTATCTCCCTCGCTGTTTCTTTTGGCTGGGTTATTAGACAACTTGACATCAACAATGCGTTTTTGAATGGTTTTTTGTCTGAAGTTGTGTGCATGGAACAACCAACTGGTTTTGTAGATAAATCCTGCCCTAATCATGTTTGTAAGCTGTCCAAGGCTCTTTATGGCCTAAAACAAGCTCCAAGGGCATGGTATGACAGGTTAAAGAATACCTTAATGACTTGGGGATTTTTTAATTCTCATAGTGACTCATCTTTGTTCATTTATGCTAATAAAACTCAAATTGTCATCATTTTAGTCTATGTGGATGATATACTAGTGATAGGTAGCAATCATACAAGTTTGAATCTGTTTCTTCAGAAGTTGCACAGTGTTTTTACTCTCAAAGATATGGGGCCTGCTCATTATTTTCTAGGCATTGAAATTCAGAGAGACAACAATGGATTGTTTCTAACCAAAAGAAATACATCATGGACATCCTGGACAGATTTCAAATGAGCAATGCCACTCCGGTGAAAACTCCCATGGCATCAGGAAAATCCCTATCTGCTCATCATAGGATTCCTCTTGAAAATCCATCGTTCTACAGGAGTGCGATTGGAGCATTGCAATATCTTTGCAACACACGACTTGACATAAGTTTTTGCGTTGGGAAACTCAGCCAGTTTATGTCCAATCCTACAACTGAACATTGGGTAGGAATAAAGAGAGTTTTGCGCTACCTAAGAGGAGCAATTGACTTAAAAATTCATATCAAACCCCCTCTAAAAATCTCACCCTAGTTGGCTACTCAGATGCTGATTGGGCAGCCTACCCTGATGATAGGCGATCTATGGGTGGTTCTTGCATCTTCTTAGGTAACACTCTTATTGCTTGGTCTTCTAAGAAACAGAAAGTTGTTTCCCGCTCCAGTACTAAGTCAGAATATCGCTCCTTATCCCATACAGCAGCAGAAATCTCATGGATAACTTTTCTACTGTTAGAGCTCAAGTCCAATTTAAAAGACGCTCATGTTATCTGGTGTGATAACACCAATGCAGCTGCCATTGCTGCTAATCCTGTTTGTCATGCCAGAACCAAGCATATAGAAATTGATGATCACTATGTAAGAGATCAAGTGCTGCAAAACAAACTCTCTGTGCAATATATTCCATCACAGGTGCAGCTGGCTGACTGTTTAACAAAGCCCTTATCTCATTCCAGATTCTGTCATTTGAGAGACAAATTGGGTGTTACTCTTCCTGATCTAGACACTAGAAGAGGGGTCAAAGCAAAGGGAGGATGTTAGAATTGTTTATGTAATAGTCATTGCTAAGTCTGTGTAATTAGTGTTATTGTCATAAGGTAATCCAGTAGTCTATAAATAGGAACCTAGAATGTTCTCACATTGGACAGATGGCATATTATAGCCTCATACCGTACGGTTACTGTAGCCTTTAAATGTATAGTGCTCTGAGGTGTGAAATCAATTCATTGAGTCATTTTTCCTCTCAGAATTCACCCACTGTAATTGCTGTCTGGTCTGTCTAGTGTAACAGAGGGTGGCAAGCAAAAACCAGATTTTATGAGGAAATAAGAAACGAAAAAAATATGAGAGATTTTAGAATTCTGTACCTATTAGAGTTGCCTTTCTATCAAGATAGTTTTAAACCAATTTGATAAGACTTCCCTTAACATTATATATAACTTCAATTATTTCTCTAATTATTCAATGTGGGAATCACTCTAATAATTACCTGGGATTTGCGAAATGTGGGGGGGAAGGAACAGAACCTTGAATATCCATCATCAGAGCCTTGAGATCGAGCCCAAGATGGTGTTCGTCTTGATCTCATAGAGCGTGCAGGCTGATCTGGGATCATAGACCCACCAAAAAATGTACTGTGGAATGTTGGACTTTGCTCATTCAAACACGGATAGTCCTGCTTTGACAACTCATTTTTGCTAAGCTTTTCTACAAGCTCCTGAGTGATCACATCATCATTCAAGATTAGAGCTGTACATAGTTCTCCAATCACACATTATTTTGTAATTTTACATGACAAGAACTTGTAATGTAAATTAAAGTTTTTAAATATAGATACTTGTTATATCGCTATCATTAGTTGTTAAAATTAGGATTTGTAAATTTATATATATAAAATTGTTATTTTGCTATCATTAGTTGTTAAAATGTACAGACACTTGTAAATTCACCTATAAACATTATCTTATGATATATTTGTCCTTATGTATACTAATGTGTATATTAGTGTTATATGATAATACCTCCAATCCTTAATATAATACCCAATTGATTAATTTGGGGGTTAAAAAAGTTAAATAAATTACTTAATTATAGCATATATATATATATATATATATTAAATTATCTATTTGAAATAATAATATGTATCATTAGATTTTACACAAGTTAATAATTCAGGTAAATTAGTTTGAAGAAAAATGATTAATATAAATACTTTAGAGTAATTAATTTATTTTTTTAGTCTCTATAATTAATTTATTTTTTTAGTCTCTTCGAAATAATCGATAGGCTTTATATTCAGTACCAGAAGTGGCACTAAATCAACTTAATTTATGCCTCTATATTATTTGGGGTAAAACCGTGAGAGCTTCCATGAATGCATGTTTCACCAGGCCGGTCTATCCTTGCTGCACTCATATTATTCTTCTGACAGCTTAAATAAATAACTTTCAGAGATAAAAGTCATATTAAGAAAATTACATGCAAAAAAAAAAATAGAAAGTATCTTAGCCTTATGGATATCAAAATTGAAAGAGAAAGGACCAGTTGAATTCTTTGGGGCTTCTGGTTGTGTCCCTAGCAATTTTAAATTATTCATAGCAATCATATCCTCACTTGAAGGGTTAACTTCGCATAATATCAACAACTGTGTCAAGAATATGACATGAGTGACAGCAAATTCATTCCTTGTCATCATCATAAAAGAACATTGCTTGGAACAAGCACTTGGTTGTGTACAAAATCCACATTAATGGCGAACAAATTGTTGGTTGATGTGGTAGCAACCATGCAAGTTTGAATCCCAATGAGTACATTTGTTGGGAGAGCTGAAAACCCTTTAATGGGCTCCTCGATGAGTTCAAATAAATACATACGCTAGACTCAATGAACTTGGACTCTGCCTTAATATTTTATAAACAACTGGAGATAAGTCACTGAAATCCCATGACAATCTCATCCAAAAAGAAAGCGAACTATCATGTTTTTTCATCAACATCTTGTCATGAAGCTTGGAATAATGTAATTAAACTTGCACATAATCTGAACAGACAGAAAGTTTGTGCTCGTATATACAGAAACAGTTTACAAACATCAAGGCTGAATTCATTAAACAAACAAACGGCATCAAATACCTTCCAAGTTGATTTTGATTCTCCTGTTTTTGATGGCTTGAGCATTTCATATAACAATCCTGTGGAGAATTTCAGTTTAAAGAGAAATCAAATAAAATTGTCTGATAAGAAAGTAAATGGTCAACTTCCAATATTTTTACCAATTAATGTACTACTAAAATTTCTAAAAAGAATGATATACTTGCAAAAGCAAGCATAATAACATCTTTCCAAAGGGAAACACTTCAAGTATTTAAAAATTATTTGAATGAGGCGAGAGATACCCTTGCAGTAAAGAAATACACATGTCATGTACAGGAATAGATTTGCCTCTAAATTGTCTAAAGAATATAAT
Source organism: Vachellia pachyceras (assembly GCA_025593235.1). Lineage (NCBI taxonomy): Eukaryota > Viridiplantae > Streptophyta > Magnoliopsida > Fabales > Fabaceae > Vachellia > Vachellia pachyceras. Next base: position 14,069 of record JANTPZ010005720.1, read on the forward strand.
GTATGATGAACATTTGATTATTTTCAGTCAGCTTATGCTTTTCCTTCTTTTTTTCTATTTATGTGTATTCTTTTCATACAGGAAAAAGTGGCATGGGAGAAGAAAAGGGGTGAAACACCAGAGCAGAGGAAAGATATCCACCTAAAAGAGACCAAAAGAAAAAAGCCCAAAAAGGCCCAAGTGAACAGGAAAGATTTATAAACTAATTGAAGCTCGTGGACCCCTCTATAAAACAATTAGGTGAAGCCCATAAAGAGATGGTAAGCCCAATTTATCCTTTAAAGTGGCTGCAGCAAGAAGAAATCCCTGAGAGCTCCAGCATCTTTTCCCCAGCCATTTTGGATAGTCCGTTGGGAGAATGAACACAGATTCCCAGATAAATATGTGAGAGAAATTTTGTCTCGGTAAGCAAATGAATGGCTTTTGGAGAGGCAAACGGCCTCCCCAAACAAGCCCATCAACAAAAACATTAACACATTGCATACCACTAAAGAACTTGCCTTATATAATCCTCCTAAAATCATAGAATTGACATTTGGAGAAGTGCTCCAAAGTAGCTTGAAGATTCAGCATTCACCCGAGAAAGTACCAAATAGCTTGCACCTGAGGTGTCTAGCAGCTGATGAGTAGTGCAAAATTTAAACGGCTTCTGGTCTTGGAATCAAATAACCACACAGCATAAGAATCAAGAGATTTGCGTTGGACATCCAAAACTTCTGCCATCAAAATATAGAGCAAGTCCCATGTATGCTATTGATTCTAGTGTTCACCTCATTTACAGGATAAGGCTTGTCCTTGCTGTCTTTTTTAATTCCAGTTTGCCATGTATGTAATCTCAAGTCTCAATTTAAGATTATGTTCCAAGGATCAAATCCCCACTCTGTCTTACCAATGTCATCTTTTCCTTTTAACTGATCCCATGCCTATAGGAATTATTATAGCTATTGATGCTTCCAGAAATACAACTCTAAAATCCCAAATGAACATTTGTACTAGAGAGTTAGACCCTAAGATCTTTTTTTGATGGTCTTGCTTTTCTAAGGGTTTGTTTGGCAATCAATTTTAGAACCTAAGTTTGGTTTTAAAACTTAGGTTTTACCTTAAAACCGAAGTTTTGTCCCAGCAAATTTTTTTTCTCAGAAGCTATTTTGGTTACAAAACCTCAATTTCAAACCTAGGTTTTCTCTTTCCTACTTTTTCTTTCTTTCTCTTTCCTACCCACTTTTTTGCCTCGGAACCCGTAAAATCTAATAACTTCCCAAACATAAATCACTTTTCAAAACCTAGGTTTTACCTCGAAATCTATAAAAGCTATTTTCCATAATCTATTCTCCAAAACCTAGATTTTACCTCGGAATCTATAAAAGTTATTTTCAACCTTAAATCCAAATAAGCTCTAACAAGTTTTTATATGACAGTGTTAGTCGTAACACCAGAATGGAGTGTCATATTCTCCAAGGTCTCCGTTTTTCATCTTCTTCGCTTCTAAGGTTAATGGATCCTATGGTTCAGAATTTTGGCATTATAACTATCGAATTAGCATCAATGAATGAATTTTGGGTTAAAAGTTTCTTGGTGCATGTTTTGTATGTAACTGTGCTGCTAAAGAAAGAAGAGGAAGAGGAAGAAATAACGGCTCTTGGCCAAATTCTAGATTTCAAAATCATGGTGCTTACAAACGTACGAATCATAAAAATATATCATGCGAAATGGAATGAGACGAAGAAAAACAATGAAGGGACTTATTTGACGAGTGACTTTGTCTGAAATTTTTGTAGTCACGAACACAAGACGAGGATTCGGAATCCGACATGGACATGATGCTTCCTTTTGCCTCTTCGTCAACCACAACCAATTAATGCTTTGATAGACGAGAAACGCACACGAAGAGATTGCGAAACAAGCCTTGGCCTGAATATACCAGAGGAAAAGGGTATCTGGAAGAGAAAATATACAGGAAAAATTAAAAAAAAAGGGCTCATTCTACTGTAAAGTTAAATATATTGAAGATGAAAACGAAGAGAGAAATGGAGAGAGAGAAATGACGTGAAAATGTGTTAACCTGAATACAAATAAAATAATAATAATCTTCTCACCATCAGAACGTTAAATTGTAGCAAACACAGATACAATGATTGTTCACGAACTAATCTTCTTAACTATGCATATAAGTCAAGATAAAACCATTTTGAAATTTATAAAAATATCTCGAAATTTATAAAAACCCTCTCGAAATATCTAAAATCATTTCGAAATCTATAAAATCACCTCAGAAGCCGTAACTTCTTTCTTACAGCAGATTTTCCAAATACACACATAGTTTTGGGGAATCTCATGCAAATTAACGTCTTCGTCAGAACCTGAGCTTACTCCCAGCGGACGGCGAGATGTTCTGATTTCCGGGGAAATTAGAGACATGTAAAAGAATATCAAATATGGAATTATAAGTTACTCCTTCACAGTTAATTCAATCAATATCATTTATAACTAAACCGGCCACGTTCCCCTCAAAATGCATGCAAGCATGTGTACTTAAGAAGCAAGGAAGAGGAGGAGGTACCATTTCATCAATTGATGTATTTTACTTTTATCTGCTAATAAATTGCAATCACCATGCATTATTTGCAGGTTAATTATTTTGGTAAAGAAAATATAGAGATGATACTTTCTTGTTTGATAAAATTGTTTTGGTGTGTATCAAGGGAAAATCGGGATCCAGTATGGGTATTATTTTTCCCTTTTAAACTCATGGCTCACATTAATTAATGGAATCTTCCTTTCCTCTTCTTCAAAATAAAAATGTGTGTTTGGATTAATTTTTTTAAAAGTGATTTTTGAAGTGTTCTTAGAGTGATTTTTGAAGTGGTTTTTTCCTCTAAAACCATGGTTTTAGAAAATCTCCCAAACACATACTTACACCTTTTCCAAATAAACACAAGTCATTATTAGCCACTTCAGTGAAGGTAAGGAAGACTAATAAACTCATTTTTCATTAATACTGTTCTTAGATTGAAGAAAAAATCAATTATAACCAACATTGGTAAAAAAATATAAGGACCATAAGATTTTTTTATTTTGATCTTATACTTTTAACAATTTTTTGTTTTAGTCTC
>JANTPZ010005721.1:0-17978 GCA_025593235.1 Vachellia pachyceras
ACAACAATAATACTTGTTTCAACTTCTTTTATGCAAGATAAGTAATCAATATTAAAGAATGGAAGATATAGTTAAAATTTTGTAATCAATAACTAGGGGAAAAAAACTGCTAGACAAATGCCCTGTAGAAAGAATGGAAGGAGTGAGTTTCGTCCCAAAGACTACAAGGACAAATAAGGACATGTTTAGTATGGTGGAATTGAAAATGAAATTTATTTCCTATATTTTATATGGTGGAATTGGGAGGTGAAATTAAAAATGAAAACGAAATTTAAAATAGATAGAAATGATTTTCATAATATAATCCATAGAATTGTATTTAATTCCATAGAATATATTTTTTAACCCCTTCTTTTTTTTTATATTTATATTCATTTCTATTTCTATTTTTATTCCCATCAAAATCAATGACAAAAAGATAGTGGGTTACAAAAAGTTGGAGGTGAGAGAGAATGTTTAGAAAAGGGAAGAGGAATCTTTCTAGAAGGAAAGAGGAGAGGTTGAAGAAGAGCGTGGGACCCAGTGGAGAGGTGGCTGAGTGGATGACCGGCAACTTGCCGGGCCATCCACATCAGCATGAAGTGGAGCCACGCTCCCTCCTCTTATCTCTTCCCTGTTTACTTCACCATGGGCCAGTCGTAGTACTAATGTGCAGATTTGTCAAGTGGGTTTTCATTCAAAAGCTAATTTTGACCTGCAATCTCGGAATTTTTAAATGGCATAATTTTATCCCATTTAGTTTGAAAAAACCAATGGGTAATGGGTTTGGATGTTGTAAATTAAGGATATTCAATGTCAATAAATTTTTTTTTTTGCAATACTAGATATGGACTATACATTATTTTCAAGACTCTAAATAGCATTCACACAACACTTTGGGGGTACACTGCGTAAAAAAAAAAATTTAAAATACCAAGTCGTGGGAGTGAACCCAGGATAGGACGTGTGTGTGACGGTGAGAGAGAGGGAAAGAGAGAATGGATAAGCATGAAATCAACCCTCGCATGTGATGCCACCTCTCCCTCTCTCCCCATCTTATCCACTCACCACTTATAATTGGGGTCACTTGATAATTGGTCGGTTTGATATAAGGTGGAAAATTACTTTTATATAATTCGAGATAAATACGTAAAGGAGATTACTCCGTTTAAAAAAAACGCTATTAAATGTATTTTTGGAGTGTAAATAAATTTTGCTTAAACAAGTTGGATTTTCACAAGAGTTCATTCTTCTTACAATGCCCCTTATTCTCCTCCAACCACATTTTACATCCCATTTGAATCCATTATTGTATCGCTCACATTGCACTAAAATGTCATACATGCACTTCTAACATGAGTTACTTACTTCCCTGCAATGTGTATGTTTGGACAATTTTTTCCCAAACGATGCATACAAACTAATACAAAAAGTATCTTGAAATTCATAAAAACATCTCAAAATTCGTAAATTTTTTTAAATTTTATAAATTCTTTCTGGAAATTGTGAATTCATTTTTTTTAACAGATTTTCAAACATGATAATAACGTGAATTTGAATTCCTATCACGGTCACAATTATCTCACACGAGTTTAAAAGGGGGGGAACCAAATTAATTGCTAATAGACTTGGGCCTACATGGAAATCGTACGGTAAAGATGAGTGGTAACAGTATAACGTTTATCTCAAATCTGACAAGAACGATTGGGGTCCGGTCCATGTGAACCACACACACCCGGTTCAAGTGGACCAGTCTTCTAGAACAACTGCCCCCCACAGACAAAATGATCCGACGCGTCATCGTCTCAGAGGCTACACACACGCTCTCTCTCTCTATCGAATCGGGGAAACCGACAACTAAACACGCGGTTTTACTTTCCTCTCCATGATTCTGTGTGTCCCTCGGATCTCGCTATTTTATCTTCCCCTCAAATGACTCTTCTGCCCTCCCCTCCCCTTTGACGACAATATAAAATCACTCCTCAGCCTTTTCTTCTCACATCTTGCGAATCGTTAACTCAGCTTCAGCCTCGCACAAATCGAGACCTACGCTACAGTTGCCCCTTCTGCTTCTCCTGATTCCGTTGTTCAATTCTCTATGGCCGCAACTCTAAGCCTTCCGCTCCCCGCCCTCAACTCTGCCCGTTCGGCCTCTTCTAACGGCGCTGCCACTTCCTCCGTCAGGTTTCTCCCTCATCAATGTAAGGCTTCGATGCGGTCTTTTGCCGGATCTGCGGCAGTCGCATCACGGCGACCGGCGAGTCTCTATGAGGTCCTTCGAGTCAGCCAGAACGCTTCGCCCAGGGAAATCAAGTCGGCTTACCGGAGTTTGGCTAAGATCTACCATCCTGATTCGGCGCTACACCGATCGTTTTCTGACGATGACCAGGACTTCATCGAGATCCACAACGCCTACGCCACGCTCTCCGGTCCTACGGCGAGGGCGATCTACGATCTTTCTTTGATGGCTGTTCATGGTAGGAGGCGCCCGGTGTCGGCGTCTTCGGTTAAGAATTCCTCTTCCGGGTTTTATAAGACCCGCAGATGGGAGACGGATCAATGCTGGTAGAGATTGCTGTTTCTGCTTTAGGAAACCTGTATGATCTAGGGAAGAGAAATTGGAAAAAGAGTTTAAAAAAAGGAGTGTTTAGATAGATTAGGGAAAGATTGCACTCTGCAAAATACAAGATTTTATATAGTATTTTGCAGATTATGCGATGGAAAAGAAACAGCAAGGTAGGAGACTCTGTAAATTGGACCTCTTATTATATTTTCAAAGATATACATACATCTATATGATGTCGAGTGTTCTTTTTCTCGACTTCATTTTCTTCTAATGTTTCGTTTATTATCTGATTCCAAGCTCTGAGCCAGGGTTAGTTCTGTTTAATCTGGTGATGAGGCTAGGAAGTGTTCTCCTTTGTTCTTTCCTTGTATTCCAAATGATTGCATCTTAAGCTTGTAAAATGAAACCTGAAAGTTAGTGGGGACGAATTGCTGAACATGGAAAGCATCAATATCAATATTTTCTCTAATTCTTAAATTCTGCTTTCTGGACAAGCTCTGGCAGTGAATGTTATGTAGTAGGCTACTAGGCTAGGAGCAGTGTAAAGTTTCTTTTACCCCAATCTAACAGGCTAAAGAGACTGAGATTAGGCACCATTTGCCAAGAGATGAGTAAAGAATTTTATGAAGAACCACTGAGTTCTCTGTCATAACAAAAGGGACAAGTTATATACCCTGACATGCAAGAGTTGATTATGAATTAAAGGGTGATTAAAGAGAGTACCTTACGGGCGAATGTTATGTTTGAACCTTACTTACACAGGAGTGCTTTCATGTTATGTTGAAGTTTTGCAGTATCTGATCAGAAGGAAGATGCAAATATAGGGAAGTAGTCAAGATTAAACCAATCTTGTGATGCGATGTATATACCAATTAGGAAACGATCATTTAAATGTTTCCTCATAACGTAACTTCAAATAACACAGAATGGAATGGGGATTTTGAACTGGCATGACCCTCTGATGCATCCAAACTCCATTTTCTCTCGGATTCTGACAAAATTTTTTAACCATACCCATAGCTGCAGACTTCGGTAGCCACTAGCCAGTGTTTCATTGTAGCTGCCAGATACTTCAAAGAGATTCCTATTCATATTCGAGAAACAAATACAAAGTGCAGGTTGGTGAGGGCAAGTGGACAACATTTCACGGCCTCTTGGCTAAGTAGTTTCTGCTTTGTTAATGATTAGATAACTTCCCATCTTTGGGCACCTAATGCAATTCTTTATTGTTATCAATTCAATCATACAGCTTAATCGTTTTTAACTTTATAACTAACGCACTACAATATGGAAGGGCCTATCATTCCACCTGACACCACTAATAAACAAAAAAAAAACATTGCTTGTCAAGCACATTTGGCATGGGTGTATATACAACGTGTCCGTTTGGGAATGCGGTAGAGAAGTACTTTTATGTAAATTGAGATAAATATGTGGAGGAAATTATCTTGTTTTACGGAAAACACTGTCGAACATGCGTTTGGCTTTTGGAAACGTTATTTTAAACAAACCCAACAACAACAACAAAACCTTGTCATACTAAATATTTATACATTTTATTTAAAAAAAATTACCATGGAAGATTTTAAGTTGAAGATATCAATATGATTTATACCAAAAGACTTTGAAGATTTTAAAAGACTCAATAACTTAACATTTTAACTTGAAATCATTAATAATTTTACATTACATGAAAAGAGACTTGACAACAAGCAGTAAGAGATGGATGTTCAAAAATTGGATTCTATGGCTGCAACCACATGAGTGATCAAGTTGAACTGTTGAAGCCATCTTGATTAATAGAATTTTGAAGCTATCCACAAGCACAGACAGTAAGGCCAATAAACTTGGACACTAGGACAATCCTGCTTAACGATAAATTATGCATGAGAAGATATCAGTTAGTGCTCATAATCAGAGCAATGATTATTTGTTTTCTATGCCAATTATGATGCAGGACAGTGACTTATATGAAGAATAGGGAGTGTAGCAAATGATTTACGGAAATTTAGGAAATGAATCCTAAATTTCTGTCAAGCCCTAAATTTTAGATTAAAAATACCCCTCTTTAACAAATACATGTATAATTGTTTCACCATCGATTTAAAAAATCATTTAGATCACTAGAATAAATTTTAATTTATATATTTTTCTCTTTTTTAATCATACCTAAATTTCTTAATCATATAAACTTGGAGATTATTATAATAAGAGTTGAATTAGTTAATATCTATATTTTTTTAAAAAAAAATCATTAGTTTGAATACAATATTTTATGAAGATCCCGCTAAGTAACACTCGTCTGTGTTGTGAATTGAGCTTGAACTTCCCCCCTTAATTGATGTTCCAATTCATTTTCCATACAAAGAATTGCAATTGGGTGAGGGAGTTGTTATCTCTGGTTCTCATATAACTTATCTATCTCATATATGCGGTATATATCTTACCCATCTTATATGGCGGATTAGGAATGAAGTCTAGGGAAGGAGTCAAAGATTAGACCAGTCTTGTGATCATACCATTCAGGAAGATCATGAACATCTTCCTTCTTAATGTAACTTAAAATCACAGAGAAAATTGAATGGAACAAGCCAAGTCAGTATTAGAGATAACAGAAACCCTACAGTCAGTTTAATATCATGTGTCCCCTTCTGGTTAGTTATATACATTGTGTGTCAAGTTGTTTAGATCTATTATAACAGCAGTCACTGACTCACTGCCAGCTGGTTTTGTTCATTATGTAAACACTCTGTATGCACATAATCAAATCCAGTATACACTTTATGATTCACTGTGTTCCTTAGCAATCAGTAGTGAAAAACTGAATCTTGCAGAGAAGTCCACATTCTGGGATTCTGACAAAATCGTTGGAACATTCCCATAAGCTCAAGACTTGAGTTACATTGATGCAACACATGCAAAATAGATATTAAAGACATTCCTTTTCACATTCGGGAAACAAAGAAAAGTGTAAGATGGCGAGGACAAGTATGGGCAACCTTTCCACATAACTTTTGCCTTGCTTAGATACCTTCATATCTATCATTTCAATCACATAGCTCAATAAAACTTAACTTTATAACTGATGCATCCTGACACCACTAATGAACAAAGTAAATAAGCACATTTGGCTGGGGATTTGAGAGCAGAGTGCATATACATGTCCAACCAGGTACTACATCTTTTTGCAAGAAAACTTCACATCAAGAATGACTCGGGATCTTGTAGAGTTCTTCAATGACGGATTTGATTTGAATCATGACGCGGGATCATTGGGTTTCATTATGCAGCTAAATGAGTAATCCAGTTGAGCCTTTTGGTTTCTTAAATCATATGCCAAATGCTGTAGAAGGGACACAAACGTTCGTTGGCTCAAAGGGGGAGGACACATTGACAAAATTTGAAGCAAAACCTGTTTACACCAGGAATGATTTTCAGATTTTCATTAACTAAAAAACTATATAAACAGTTCAGCCGTTAGAAAAGGAAAATATTGAAAAATATAGCAGTCCCTATTCTGCTGAGGATTCAAAAAAAAACCTAGCTGTGGTCTCTTTGAACAACATTCTGAGGGCTAGAGACATCTTCTTTTGCAAGATGAAACTGTAGCTTCTACGACCATATTTGCAGGCAAGGGTAGCTCCAAGACATTTGCAGACAGGGGAGAGCAAGAAAGCAAGGGCGAGCAGTAGGGCTTGTGTTTCTAAAGAGTAGTAAGGAAACTGGTAAGTTGGCCATAGATTAGCTGCAACCATAAATGCTCCGAACTATACCTAATACAAATCACAAAAAGAAGTTCTTCAAAGGAATGAACTAACTGAAAAGGCTTTTTGCTTTTTGGGGGACTACGGGCTCCATCTTTGAGATTTGGTCTGAATAGTTTCACCTTGTGGGCCTTTACATAGACAAGGCAAAAACAAGTAGGCTCAATCTTTAAGTTAATAGCCCAGTGCTGGGCCATATCGTTTGGGCTCTCAATATGGTTTATCCAATCCTAATTAATTCTTAAAAAAAATCACACTCTGTTTTTTTACCTGAGAAAATCATCCTCGTCATAACTTAGGTAATACTAATTATTATTATTCTTATTATTATTAAAATATACAGCTAATAGTTGCTGAGCTTTCTCTGGCTGCATCTTTGAGAAAAGTTCTGCCTATAAGTAAGAATTTACTGAACTTCCAAGTTAAAATATTTGATTAACAAAATATAAGGGAGAAGATGAGTTTTGTCTCTTCTAAGATTAGGAGTAATGATGGTTCTTTGGTATGGTCTTCATATTTCCATGCAAATCACAGTAATTGGATCTCTAACGCTTTCAGATGCCTTCTTGCCACACACACAGAGATACACAGATAGCAGCCAATATGCACAAACACAAATCCTTAGCCTAATCCTCACCTTGTCCTGACGATCTCTTTAGTTGATAAGGTCAGGAAAAAAAATCAGAAACCAAACAGGTGATGGTCAAATCGATTAGGAAAACTTGACCTATAGACAATTCACTGCAATTGTCCAGAAAATTGTTTTGAAACTTTGTCAAGAAGATAGAATTAATACCAGCTTGATAAAGAAGAAACCTTAATGAACTATAGTGCTTCTATGGTTTGGACATATAAAAAAGAAAATGAAACCTGTTTGTACCTGATAGATGCTACTTAAGCAATTGTTATGGTTCCCAAAATGATGAGATGGGATGAAGTTTCACTCCCTGACGATTTCTCAGTGGAAAAAGGACCAACAGTCATCTTAAATATCTCTAGTACTCAATTAGTCAATGTGGACTTGACTTGTAAGAATAAGAGTATATATATCGGGTATCAGAGGACTCAGGTTCATCCCAAGAATGACTTAATAACACGCCGTAGGAGATGTATGCTTAAAAGCCGAGGCCAACTCATTGGCTAGGAGACACAATGGTGATTCAGCATCTAATGAAGCTGCTTAACATGAATCGTGATCTTGGATCATTGGGACCTATGAATGCTGCTAAATGAGTGATCGAGTTTTTGAAATGTGTAGTTGTTTAAATCACATGTCAAACGCTAAGGAGGGAGTAACAGTCTTGGCTTAAAGAGGAGGAACCATTGACAGAATATCAACTAGAACTGTTCACACCAGAGAATGTTGTTAGATTCCATGATAGTTAAAATACAAACAATTGCTAATGATGTGCTTGATTTCATATGTTAAAAACCACGAAAAAAAACCATGAGAATTACCTCGGAACATAACCAGGAAAGAGCATACGTGTTTCATTGTAGAGAAATGTTGAAGGCATCCTGGTATCAGTGTTCAGAAATCAATTCTTAGTACCTCATCATGAAAAACAGCTAAAAAATGTACCCAAGAACCAAAAAAAAAAAAAACTCACTTTGAGGAACCATAATTTAGAGATAGACATTATTGTGCATTATTTTTAAGTGCATCCCAAAGAGAAAACGACACAATCAAGTTATGAGCCCATGAGTTATGTGGTTCTCTTTCTATGATTGTCCTGTCCCTTTCCCTTTTTTCACGTGATTTCTTATATGAATCACAATAATTATAGTTTATAGGCTTGTTTGGTTAGCCTATACTTTGAAATCTGTGTCCGTTCTCTCAACGGGCCATCCAAACAAATCCTATAGTATTTCGTGTACTGTCCTCACACGCAATTTTAATTTGGGGGGGTATATAATTGCAGTCTTTTACTTAAAAGGTTGCAAACAGGAAAGAATCAGAGAAATATATTTGCGTTACTGTTGTTAACAAAAAAATGTTACTATTCTTTTATTTATATATAAATAATTTCCTGCCTATTTTATCGTAATTAAAAATCTTAAATATCATCAGTTTTACTTTAAATTTTTTCTAATCTGTCAACTTTTTTACCGCCTTATAAATAAAATTAGAGTGTAGAATTTATGGGTTCAATTCATCATCCTTAACGGAGTGATGTTAGGTTACATTATTGCTGTTGTCTAGCTATTTGGATTTCACACTGTTTGTTTATCTTTTACTGAATGAGAAAAGATGATCATTATATAGTAGATATCAGAGTGGTTATATTGTGATAAATAGAAATAAATAGGAATGAATTAAGGGTTAATATAAATTAAATCCAATCCACATTAACTGAAAAATTAATTCTAAATTAAACCCATTATAATTTGTAAGTCAGCAAAATAATTCCGTTTGAAATAAACATACATAAAATAATTCCTTGTGCTGCTCATGTCCGGATTGAACCCCATATTATTTGGTTAGCATAATAATTTTCTATCCCAGATAATTTTGTTCAAAATATTGTTATGTATTAAATGTGAGTGCATCTCCTAACGAAAATCTAAACGACACGTTGTCTGGAGATTATCTCCTTTCGTTAGATCAAATTCCATTCGTTATTATTATTATTAAAAACAGTGGGGGCCACGAACTAGTCAAATTCTTTGGATTAATAAAAGAGAATACATAGAGCATACAATTGTAGATAGAAAACAATTGTGGTCCAAAGGAAGTGATTAGTCTTATTAACCAAAGTTTACATTCTTATATAAAGATGTAACCATATTTAGTGCCCGACGACGAATTGAAGATGATTGATTCCATTAGAAAAAATGTGTAAATCATGACAAGAAGAAAGTTTGAAGAAAATATTGGATAAATATAATTTAAGATGTGGACTTGGTGTAAATATAGATATTGGGTCCATTTGAAAACGCGGTAGATAAGTGCTTTTAGGCAAGTCAAGATAAATATGTAAATGAGATTATCTTGTTTTAGAGAAAAATATCGTTGAACGTGTTTTTAGCTTTCCTCAATGTTTTGACAAACAAGCTGATTAAGAGGAATAATTGCATGGAATGTTAGGAATATATAAATAAATTAGGTAAGAGTAAGGTTGTCCGTAATGGATTGGGAATGTATGAATTTGATGGGAGAGTGAAGAAATTTCCAATCCACTTTACTTTACTAGAACCAATCACATACATACACTTCACTTGTTTGGCAGAGCATCTAACTTATTTGTTGTGACCATCTCAACCACTTCACTCTCCCTCTCCCTAACGTATCCTTCTTCTTTTTTATACCCACTTCCTTTTATTTTGTTAGGAAAAAAATTACTTATAAATCAATAACCCTGAATTAGATTTTTTTAGACAATCTTATTTGAATTCACGATGGAAACTACTTTTTAACATAATTACGATTTATGAAATCAGCATGTCAGAGGAATTTTGTTTAGACTTGTGTGAATGTGATTTTGTAACGCAAATAAACCCCTTGTATATATATAACAGAAATTGCAATAAATTCAATTCTTTTACAATTTTAAATCTTTTTTTTTTGCTAACAACAAGTTTAACTTATAAATGTCGGCAAAACAAAGTTTAACTTATAAATATAGTTGATCTACAGATCAATTCAAATTAAATACATTAAAAGATAATAGATTTAATAAAATCAAAGAAAAACAGAAATGCGTATATTTTTATATCAGCTAATAAAAGATGGTGGTATCTTCAAAGCGATATTTATTCTTACCGATTTATTATTTATTTTTTTGGGCCAACCTCACATATATCCCAAAAAAGGTTTTTTTTATTTGGTTTTAATACCAGATAGGGAAAAAAGCGAGCAAACTTTATTAAATTTAAAGATAATACTAAAAGATATATTTCTTTTGGCTAAAGTATACTTTTAGTCCTTTATGTTTGTATCAAGTTTTATTTTAGTCCTTTAAGTTTAAAAAGTGCACTTTTAGTCCTTCAAACTTAATGCCGTTAGTCTCTCTTAATGGAAATTGCCGACTCATCAAATTTAATTGATGACTATGCAATAAAACGTTGAAAAAACATACTCACACTTTTAATTTAATAATACAATAAATTTGATATTTTAAATTATGTAAAATAAAAAAGATTTAAAATAACAGCGTTAAGTTTGATGAGTTAGCAATTTTCGTTAAGAGAAACTAAGGCGTTAAGTTTGAGGGACTAAAAATACACCTTTTAAATTTAAAGGACTAAAATAAAACTTGATACAAACATAAAGAACATAAAATATACTTTAACCTATTTCTTTTTATATTTTTCAGATAAGCACATAGAAACTAACCGTTTCAAATAGCTTTCCTTGGAATGGAAGCGAGAAAAGAAACTACCCATTACGCCCACAACGCGTCTAAACCGTTATTTAAAATACTTAAATACCCCTTTAATCTCACAAGCTAACTCACCTGCTCTTCTCCTTTATCTTCTTCGTCTTCGCCTTCGTCTCTTTCGCTTCACGTTCTCTCTCGGAAAAGCCAGATCACGTTGCTGCTGGTTCGATCTTCGATCGGATCGGAATTTCAGAGATCATGTGCTGTGGAGGAAAGATGTGTATGCTGTGTACGTGCGTCATTCTCGTCGTCATCTTGATCGGGTTGCTCTTCGGGTTCGGAGTCTTCACCCATGGCTTCCACAAGCTCAAGGACACCTTAAGTTTCTGCGATCCCTCCGTCGCTGGTAGTTTGTGTGGGCATGCAAATGGAAGACCCTTCTTGGGTCACGCACCGCCTCCATTGCACTAGGTTTTTTTTAATTTTTGTTCCCCCCTTTCTATGTTCATTCCCGATTCATTCTTTTCTCTCAGTTACTGTGGATCTGTCTCGGATTGTTGGGTTAGGGTTTTCCTAATTTATTAATTATTATTACTTTAGTTTGAATTGAACATTGCTATTTTGGTTTCTGTAACTATCGGTTGCCCCCTTCTTGGGATTCATGTTTGTTCATAGGCGTCACTCTAATCTGCTGCTTGTTTAATATACGAGTTTCTCCAATTTGCAATTTACAGTACAGGCAATTCTCTGCATCCTTACTCAAATTTCACATGAAATTCCGAATATTCTAAATCGAAAGCATGTGAAGTAGTATTTCGTCGATAGTACATAAATTTTCTGTTGATCTCATAATCAACAATTTTCTTTTTGCGCCCCAGCTCTTTCCAGGACCAAAAAAGAACGCATATCCTATTTTACTTTTTGAGTTTTGAGAGATAACGTAAAATAATAATATGGATAAATTCGAATCCAAGCAAATTATTGAGTGAGGATGAGAATCTGGGAATTAAATATAATAGGGAATTGCTTCGAGACAATTGTGCAAATTGAATACCGTTGGGATGATTGTTGTTTCGTGAGTTTAATAGTGTTTTTTTTAGAGATTGAGATGAATATCTAATAAATAATGGAAATGGATATGGAAATGTAATTTAAAAGTATGTTTGGTATGTTATGGAAATGAGATATGGATTTTTACATGAAAATACATAAAAACCATTCAAAATTCAAAAAATCTTTTTTAGATTTAAAATGAATTTAAAACATTTTCATCCAATTCCATGCATTTTTGTTCAATTCCACACCTTACCTCATGAAATTGATTTACATACATTTTGATTGAATTTACTTCCAATTCCATGATACCAAACAAGCTCTATCATGGAAATGATTTCCATTTCCATATCCATACACACCAATTCCATGGTACCAAACATTCCATTAGATAAAAAAGAAAGCATTTAGTTCAAATTTACATATTAACGTTAATCCCTGAAAAATTTAGTTCAAATTTTTGACACTTTAAAGGGAAATTAAATGATTTAATTTACACGTCCGAATTTTGTCAAATAATTAATTCCAAAAGATATTTCAAACGAATTTTTATGCAAAACAAATTTATGTATCATCACCGGTGCGATGTCTCTATCCTAGTGAAAAAGAAATACAATCCTAAGCGTATGAACATTATAAATACAATATTTAAAATAATTTAATAAACAGATAGTTAATTTTCAAATGTCCCAAAATCATTTAAATATTAGTAATAGCGGTTTGCTATGAACTAAAAGGTATGCTAACTTCAAATAGATCATTATTATTTATTTTAATCTATCAAGGCCGTGATTTATTACGGGTCTGTTTGGCAACCAGTTTAGAAGGTTACGAGAGCGTTGCACAGTATCAAAAGTCTGATCTTTTTACTGTTCAATCTTTCCCTCCGTTTGGCAAAGCTCAAGCTATTAATATGCTTGTGGAAAGAAGGAGCTTATACCAATAAGTAACAAAGCGGAACTTTTCTCCTTAACGCTGCCTTGCATGTCTTATCACCTTTAGGTTAATGGGGAGAGATCTTGTACTTGTTTGGGAACTCCGTTGGGAAAATGGATTTTACAGATTTTGAGGCATTTTGGGAATTTCGAGACGGTTTTACAGATTTCAAAATGGTTTTTATGGATTTTGAGATGGTTTTTACAGATTTCAAGATGATTTTATCTAGACTTACATGCACCGTTTGGGAAAATAGCTTCCCAAACAGGCACCTTAACTCCACATTTCCTGCCTCAACTTTCACATTAAAGCATGCACTACCTCTGTTTCTCTTTCATCTTTGCACACACATATAATTTATATATATAGGTATCTCACACACACGGGTGCTCCCTTGGCCTGCTCTTCGGAGAAATTAGATAAACCGTTGTAATCTGTAATTATAGATTTTTTTTATATAATTTCAAGTTTAATTTTCGTTTAATTTTATGTTCATATTTTTAATTTTACTTTTAGAAAAAAAAGTTACTTATCCCACCATATTCTCCAACATATTCACTTTTACAAATAAGTCATTACTTCCACCTCTTTCTCAAACACAAATTACTTTTACAATCTAATTTATTTTCAATCGCACTTATCCATAAGTCCTTCTACAAATAAGTTACTTATCCTATCGCATTCCAAAACGGAGTCGTATTTATTACTCAATAAAATACACACCTATATAACATATTTCCTCTAGGCCTGAATTTGTTAACCTATTGGTGTAACGTGGGATGAGTGGGAATAATCACATATTTTTAAGTTTTATTTTGTTATTATTTGGGTTATTTAATTATAATTATTTTATTATTTTAGGACTTTTAGGATGATGATGATTATTATTATTATTTATATAAGTGAGGGACATGAATTCCTTCACAATGTTTATCCTTTCCTTGTACGCCTCTTTCTTGTTTGGAGGATGTCTTTATTCGTATCCCCAATAATTAATATGTTTGCTGAGTTACAAATGTAAGACATCTGTTCATTTTATTTTTAATATCAATTATTTTTCTCTAAATTAGTTCACTTAACTCATAATTGGTAGATAATTTAATGTTATAGAAATGTATTCTGTTGAGATCATATCATAAGCAAAAATTTATTTTTATCAGTTTCGAATTAATTAAACGACTTTTGTATTAAGCATCGTAGTATTATTATTATTATTATAATTATACATGCACAGGCACATCTTTAGTAACTCGAGGAATCTGCATGGTCCTACTGATTCGAAACATAAGCATAAGACAATGGGTTGCGTAAAAGCTTTGCTACTTTTGGGCCGAAGCAACTTCCCATTTTGGGCCAAAGCAACTTCCCATTTTGGGCCGTTAAGGCAGTCTAATCCATGTAACAAAGGAAGGACCCTTAACATAACGTTATCCCTATTGCCTAATAAGTTCAGTCTTTTTCAATTAACTGGGCTTGATTATAGGGGAGGGGCTGATACATTGTAACATGGGGAACAATGCTTGAATCCTTATTGGAAGTTGTACTTATTTTTAGTGTCTAACAGTATTTTAAATAGTATTGAATTCAGTAGAATGATATCTGTAAAATTTTGATTTTTTAAAATAAAAACTAAGAAGTGGTGTTGGGAGTTTTTGGTTAGCTTTTGTTCTTTTCCTTTTATATATATTATCTTTGTTAAGACCAATGGACTAGTTCTAGTAGAATGAGCTGGTTCTTCAAGATGTGGTGATCAAAAGTTTAAATTTCCATCGAGAGATATAATGCCGGATAATGCATTAAGTAAGATTATCTCAAATAGAATGATACACCAATTGAATCTATCCTCCTGTTTACTTAACTATATATATCATAAGCTTAAGTTTTTGAGTTTTATAGATTTGTCATTAACAGACTCCTTGTATTGACAATGAGATTTGGGCCACTTGAACGCAAAGTTCATATCAAAATGTTACACTACATGTTAATTAGATGTGGGAAAACGGGCCCAACCCGCCTCTAAATGGTGGGTTGGGGCAGCTTTTGCCAGCCCACCACTTTTAACCTGTGGGTTGGTAAGCCAGCCCGCCTAACCCATTTTTTATTTTTTTTAAAAAGTAAATGTTATATTTTTATTTTTTATTTCAATATTTTTTAAAAATAATTAATTTTAAATTCTATTTTAAAGAAATTATTGAATACTTATTGATATGATTGAAAAGATAATCATGCAATTTTATAAAAAAATTTGGTAAAAAAGGAATGATTTATTTTATAAAAAAAATATTTTTCAGCCGCCTACCCACTGGTGCGGGCTCGTGTTGCTAAATCGCAGCCCAATTTATTGACGGGTTACGGCGGGCTAGCCTGTTTAACCCGTCAACCAGCACGGGCTAGCTTGCAACCGTAGACTGACCAGTTTTACTGGCACAAATGTTAACACATTAATCCATATTTTGAAATTTGAACATATACCACAGTAAGTAACCCTATTCTAAAATCCAATATTATCTTTATTTAAAATTTTCAGTCACTTGAATTATCTATGTCATAATATAATATAATTTAACTGAATGTAAATTAGTTGAAATCCAACGTACTTTTTGCGAATAGGTTAGTTTATCCAAATAAAAAAGTTATCCCAAGTTGGATGCGCCAAAGATTTTTGCAAATATGTTAATCTATCCAAATTTTGTTGGAAATATTTTATTTTATATACAATAAAAATCATTGGATCAAACAATGATATTTTATACCGCATGACTAATTAAATCCTTAAATAGTTTAACCATTGCATTTTTTTAAATGCAATACCCCACATATTGAATGTGTCTAGAAATCTGTTAAGAAAGAGAAGTTATAGATTTTTAAATAATTTTACAGATTTTAAGATCTTTTACAAATTTTAAAATATTTTTATTTTGATCTGTGCGCGTCACATAGAAAAAATGTTTTTCAAGCGTTGTTAAACTTTCGGTGCTCTAGCCTTTCAAGTTGCAAATATTTTATTTATTTTATTCAACATTCTACGGCTATTTAATTAATTCCCTATCCATCTGATCTCCCAGACTCGGAGATCTTGTTCGGTAACTATGAGTTTGAGTTACCTATGTATGGAGTTAAATTTTGCAACTTTTTTAAATAACACGGATAAGAGACGTTTATGAATCTAAACCAATTACCCAAGTCACTAAGCAAGCGATACCATTGACGGAAACCCTGTCTTCATACAGTCTTTGGCTCTGCATATAAAAACCTCATCTTTTTCTCCTTCGCTAAGAAACGTTTCTGTATTGCAAATCTAGAGAGAGGCAAAAGGGTCGAACCGGAGCAAGAGATCGAAGATGAGGATCACTGTAATGACTGCTGATGAACAAATTCTTACGTTGGATGTTGATCCCCATGAATCTGTAAGAATCTGAAGTCATCATTCTTTCTCCTTTTTTGTTTGAAAAGCTTTCTTTTGTTACTGCTGTCTACAATTTTGGCGTTCTCTGTGGTAGGTGGAAAACGTCAAAGCACTGCTTGAGGTAGAGGTGAGTTCCCCATTACCCTTCCCTCTTTCTGTGTTTTTTAATTATGCTCCTTCTCTTCTACAATGTCTTGTGCTGTTCAATATTATGGAGGACAGAGAACGATATTTAGTAGAAAGTTATGAATTTTACGATTTTCATTTGTTGAGGGCCTTCGAACAAAGGCCGGACTGGAGTGATATTATTGACGGAAGAATAATGCGTCATTATAATCAGCTTGTTTGTAATTCTTTTAGATTTTGATAGGAAAAAGTAATCCGATTGGTTCATGAGAAGATTAATCTTTGTTTTATGTTTTCCCTCTCTTGTGCATATTGATTCTGTTAATGATGTCATATTTTCCTCCTTGATCTTAACCTTGCGCATCTATGAAGACACAAGTGCCTCTTCAGCAACAGCAACTTCTCTATAATGGAAGGGAGATGAGTAATTCTGAGAAATTGAGTGCCCTCGGTGTTAAAGATGAAGATTTGGTGATGATGGTCTCCGCTGCTCCTTCTGGGTATGCTTTTCTGTAAAATTATACTGGACTGTTTATGTGGTAATGCTGTGAAGCGTCTCTTCTTTGGTTTGAATCCCCTCCCGCTCTCTTTTATAAAAATAGAAACAATTGAATTTCTGTGCTCGCACATGACCCGCTTGCTTTTAGGTGTGAATCAAGGAACCCCTGCATTGCAATATTACTTGTTCCCATGTCACTTAATTATGATATTTCCCTGTGGCTGTTATCGTAATTTTTTTTGAATGATATGCATTGATTACATCCCTGACCATGATCCTTCTCCAGTGAGAAAAAGTCAACCTTTTTAGTGCTGTACTCCATGTGTGAATTGTTTTTCTGAGGAGTTTGTTCATCTTTCTGTCAGAAGGGTTTCCGCTGATTTTCTAAAATGACTCTAGTTCATTTACTTGAAATATTGTGTTGGGAAACTCGGAAAATATACATGAAGAAGCAAGTGGTAATTGCAATAGTGGCAATAGGAAAATGTTACTCCCTACTTATAGAAGATCGATCACAAATTTTGTAGATATACTTTTAGCTACTGTCATTTGCGACAACATTAATGTAATTTGAGTGCTTGAATGGTAAAAGAATGAATGTAGCAAACTATTGTGTGAATGATGTATGATGGAAGTCTCTGTGGCTAAACTTAATTGCATTGACATTTGAATGCCTTGATTTATACTGAAATGGAGTTTTTTATAGCTAATGCTTGTTCGATGACAAATTCATTTTTTCCCCAGTGCATCTGCCAATGATTTAGGCTTCAATCCTGATGGATCTGCTGTTAATCCTGCTGCTTTCCAGAAGCACATCAGACAGGATTCTAACCTGATAGGTCAGCTCTTTCAGGTAAATGAGTAGTACCTAATCATGACTTCTCGCATTATATGTTATCAGACATTTGTGTAGTTGCTTGTTCTCTTTATCTTTTATGGCTTGCTATACAATGGCCTTCCAACTTGCATACAGACTGATCCAGAGTTGGCACAAGCTATTCTAGGAAGTGATCTTAACAGAATACAGGAGATTTTACAATCGCGTCATCAACAGAGAGCTGAATTACAGCGTCAAAAAGATGAGGAACTTGTAAGTAGGATCTACAGTGACTTTTCTTCCTTCACAGCTGTGAGGTTACTGGTTTAAATTTTATTATAAGAAACTAAAATTCTGATATGATATTTGTTTATCCTCTTCCATCTTCCTTGGCATGTTATTCTGCATAGTGTATATACTTTGTGTCTAATTTATCCATAAGCGATGTGATCGCATGGATCTCACTGGTTGTTTGTTTATGTAACTGATCTTCATTGACAAAAAAAAAAA
>JANTPZ010005722.1:0-13505 GCA_025593235.1 Vachellia pachyceras
AAAATGTTGTAGACGAGTTCTTTCAACCTATCAAGGTTATTGCAATTGTCAATGCCCACTGCTTCAGACAGTGCTTAAATCTTTTGATATAAATGTTTAATCATGCTTAATTGCTTTGGATACAGTGGCAATTTTTAACTTGTTTTTCTCTACCTTTTCCAGCCAACATTGGGGCAGATAGTTAGGCAGAAGTTAAGTGAAGGAAGGAAGGTAATTAAACACGCATACTCTGTTTTTGCGCTAATCAAGTTTATTTCATGCTTTATGCTGTCTTGTTGCTGCTGTTTACATGAATCCCTATTTTATCTGAATCCCTATCTGACTTACTCTTAGCAAACTAAACTGCCATGTTATGGCTCACTGGTTGTCCTTGTCAGTGG
Organism: Vachellia pachyceras; assembly: GCA_025593235.1. Classification (NCBI taxonomy): domain Eukaryota; kingdom Viridiplantae; phylum Streptophyta; class Magnoliopsida; order Fabales; family Fabaceae; genus Vachellia; species Vachellia pachyceras. The sequence goes on from JANTPZ010005722.1 coordinate 381, forward strand.
CTTTGTAGATTAGGGATGCTTGGCACTGATGGATGAAATCAAGCAATAAAGTTTTCAATTGTAACGTAAAAAACCTATAAAAAATTCTTTTTCTGTTGTTGTTTTGACTCTTACTTAGTGTATCTTCTTAACATGAAATAAAAGAATGTGATAAAAGGAAATGCATTTGCCTGCATTCCAAATGTCTGAGGTCCAATCAATCAATGTTTCCTGCCTTCTATTGCAGAATTTTATGGTGTAGCATGTCTTCCTTGCAGGTTACTTGTCGCCTTCTTGAAGTGATCCTTGAAGAAAATAGTCCAGAGGAGCTTCAGGTGGTGAAATTCGCAATTATGTGTGTGTGCATTAACAAATTAAACTGAAGAAATGTATTGATGTGGCTTGTGCTGTTATTGGCAGAAACAAGCAACAGTAAGGTCCTCTGTGCTGGAAGTATTGTTGGAGATAACAAAATTTTGTGATCTATATCTCATGGAACGAGTTTTGGATGATGAAAGTGAGGTGTGTGGAACCATTTTCTGCAATTTTTGTTTTCCTCTGTTAATGATATATTATTAGAATCATTTACCCCCCATGTCTGTTTAAAACATTATTCCTCATGACCTCATGTTAGTCAAAATCATTTATCCTTCATGTCTTACACAAGCATAATGGAATCAATAAGCCAACCTCTCAGTCTTCTAGTCCAGCGGATAAAAATGTTACTGCTGAGTGCTGACAGCAAACAAATGACCTAAGATGCATTGTTGCTTGAAATGAAAATCTTGGATTTTTTTCCTTGCGTGTGATTTGTAAGCTGGCTATCATTCTTGGTGATCCAGAGATGTTTCATCCATGACCTTTTCTTGATTTTGACCAGCTTACCCCCCCCCAGGGTAAAAAAAGAAAAAAAAAAAAGAGCAGCTGATGCCAGTAGCTTAGTACCATGTTGTAATGGCTGTTTTCCTTTAGCCTGTTAAATCCAATCTTATTTTGTGGCTGCTAACATTTTGTGCAAAATTAAATTTAGGCCAATTTGTAATGCTTTTACTCTGTTTCCACTCTCCGTATACCAAACTATTAAAACATTCATTCTTTATGCATGGATTGATTCTGTAGAAAAGAGTTCTTGCGGCATTGGAAGATGCTGGGGTTTTCACTTCCGGTGGTTTGGTCAAGGATAAGGTATACCAATGAGATACGGAATATTTATTGATGGAACTCAACTTTCTTATTGATAGGGGTTCTAGTCTCCTAGTAGAATGTGCAACGTACATGCAAATATATGTGTATGATAATTTCCTTTTATATGCAAGCCATATGTTGATGAACTTTAGAATGTCTAAAACACTTTCAAAATGTAGTGACATTCAGGCCTAAAATAAAATACAGTGACATTGGTTCTGCAGGTTAAACCCTGTATTAACATTTGCATCAAGCTCTTTATGTTAAGTCATCTTTATTGATGGTGGCGTAGATAGCAATTTTCTAATTTTAGGAGTATCATTATGGAGATACATTAAGAGTTGGTTCCATGATTACTCTGGGAGAGAATTTTGATGGAAGTTGGGAGGAATAAAGACAAATTCCATGTTGTATGATGTATGCTGTATGCTGTACAGAAACATTAATCAGAAGGACAGGGGGATCTGAGGAAAAATGCGCTCCTGGTTTCTTAGTTTTCTTTTCATGATTTCCTTGGGACTGAAATGGGTAAATGGTCATGCTGTCGTCTTATGAATCGTGACTTTCTTCCCGAGTCTTGTGTTTGCAGACTGTAGAGATGTTGCAAAATCACATGGTAGAAAATGTAGTGGTTAATGTAATCTATTCTGATTTGTCGCACGAATTTCTCCTGTGTATCTCATAAGTTCTGTAAATTTCATAGTCATGTCGTCCCTTGCTGTTGCTGCCCATTTCTCTCTCTTGTCCTTTATAACAGCATCTCATTTTTATCTCTGGTTCCTATTCGCAGGTCCTATTCTGTAGCACAGAGAATGGAAGGTCATCATTTGTTAGGCAGTTGGAACCCGATTGGCACATTGACACAAATCCTGAAGTTATAACTCAGTTAGCTGTATGTCTATATGTGTGAACTTCTTTTTTCTTTTTGGCAGTGGTCAGGGTGTATATATAAAATCATGCTTTGCATCTTTTAATGGTTGACAACAAATTATGATGCAGAGGTTTATCAAGTATCAACTTCATGTCTCTCCCGTCAGAATCGAAAGGACTGCCGCAAATGTGTTCAGTGCCTCATCCCTGGAACACTTCTTTGGATCTATATGAGACTTAAACCCCTAAAACACGAATGCCTTCGGTGTATCTGCATCTTGAATTTTTTCCATAGTCACCATACAAATTTAGTTTGTCTGGAAATATTTGAGCACTAGGTAATTTTTCTTTAAGCTTAATGGGTGCCCACCCGAGAGAGTTAGATGAATGGACTGGTGTGTATCTGTATGATGCTTTTTAAAGAGGACTTTGTGTTTTTTTTAATCTATTGGCTTTGAAATTTGTGCATGAGATTGGATCCATAGAGACAATGTTTCTCTTCTACCTAAGTGTTGTCGACTGTTTGATACCTGTATTTGATCACTGATCAGTCAAATGGTGTGCAAGACAAAATGCGGATTGTTCTATCTGGAATGGCTAAGGTAAGGTCGGTTTTTTGTTTTTTGCATTACAAAGACAAGCCGAGGCTTGTAGTACAACCTTACTAGTTGATCATAAACAAAATAAAATTAGTTACATGAGAGATAACACTTAATTCCCTATTAGATGCTGACATTCTACAGGGGGCGACGGAACCACTTTGATGCTAAAGTTCCCCCTTGTCGGGCCATATAATATGCACAAGGACTCAGCTTCCTATTGATATGACAAAGTTGGACATCCCAATTATCAAACAATAGTTCTCTAGTACCTCTAATACATCTCTTAACGGATGATATGATGAGCCATCCCTCAAAAGGCAATTGAAAGCCTCCAAGGAATCAGTATAGACAACCACCTTAAGAATTTGATGCAAGGATAAAGGCGTTTGGCATAGTTGTTTTTTTTTTATGAAAGAGAGGTATGTTAACAACTATGTCCAAACATTACAAATCAATACCAACTACGCATGGATGTTTATATAACTGTGTGTTTGAGAATCTGTTGGGATAAATAAATTACGGATTTTGAGATATTTTATAGATTTTGAGATACTCTTTACGCATAGTTGTTCTTTTGTCTTGATTTGTGTGTATTGCTGGGAAAAGTTGTTTCCCAAACCTGCATTCGATTCTGCTTTAGTGGTGTGGATGACAAGAGTATAATTTTTTTGACATTTTTTCCCCAAATTTTCATAGGATTACTTCTAGGAATTTTATTCGGTCATTGTCGCCTAGAGATTGGTTACTAAAAGGACAGCATCCAAGACCGTTTGCTTTCAAAAAAGACTTGGGTTTCAACTTTCAAGCATTGCAGGCAGTGCCAGGCACGATACGATGGGAAATGTTAATGATGTCTTTTTTTTGACCAAAAATGTTAATGATGTCTGAGAATAATAAATTTCTGCAAAAAAATTAAATTATAAAAAGAAAAAAAACCTATCGAGCATTATTTGTGAGAATTATAATTAAAGGGCCTAAATCATATTATATCAAATTTTAATTTAGTGTTGTACGTATAATGTATTTTTAGTTCTTAAATCTTACCATTATTAATTTTATTTAATAATGTCTTTCTTATTAAATACTTATAGAATATGTTTTAAAATTTGAGTTTTCTAATATAATTGTTCTTACATTTTAAAATTGAAGTATAGTATGCGGAGGTGGCAAAATGGGCTAACATGCCCAGTTGCATATGTGTTGAGATTTGTCCAATCCAATTCGTCACTTTTTTCATATTTTTTTCACCCATAATAATTTTTAAATTTAGCCTTGAAATACTTTTTTTGCAATATCTAAAATAATATATTATTTTTCATAAATTTAATAGATAAAAATACACCACAAATTGAACAAAAAATATCTATCAAATTTTAAAAAATACAATTTAAACATATCTAATACACTTTATAAGAATGAATTTAAACTAAATATAATTACAAATCAAATTATCAACAAACATCCAATATTAATTACGTTTACGTTATAATCAAAAGTTGTCCACATATTTTTATAAATCAATTTAAATTCTTAAAAATAAAAAAAAGTGATTTCAAGGGTTAGCAGGTACATGTAAAAAAAGACTCACATTCAAATGGACTTGATTTCTTACGACCCAACTAATTTGGTAGGTTCAGTCATTTTACCTACTAGGTCTAATAATTAATTTTTAGAAAAAACTTAGAGAAATTTATTACTAGTTCTGGTCCTTATTACAATAACTAATTAGAAATTGGATTTGGTTATAAATATAAGATCTTGTCCATTTTATTTTCTATATTTAACTATTTTTAAACTACTCATATAATACTCTTTCAACTATCTGTCCACTTTGCATTTTAGTCATTATTTTACGTAAGGAAAAATGACGAAAAAAGTACCTCGAAAATAGTGAATCCCAGAAAGGTGATTTGAAATTTTAAATCCCAGACAGATGATAGTTTCTCACGTGTCTTTAGACAAGTTTAAAGGAAATTATCTGAATGCCCATGTAATCATGATTAGATGTGTTCAGTTTTGGTAGGAGAGTAAAGGAGCTGAAAGATAAAAAAACATTGCTTTTTAGACCGCACAGGTTCCGTGTGGTTTAAAAAGATATTTTAAAAACTAAAATCTATTTATTTTTGAATAAAAGCATGCCACATTCAATTGAGGAAAAAAATTCAAATTATGTATCTTTTTAGATATCACGAATTCTCACACGGTCTAAAACATATGTTTTTTAATTTATATGATTTAATAAATATTAGTATTATAATGAATTACAAAATTTTAAAAAATTAAGAAATAAAATTATTATTATTTTCAACTTCGTAATTAATATTTAACAAATTATTATTTTAATAAATCTATTTTAATTTTGTATTTATATTTTAATAAATCATATTACATTTGAAAATAAAAAAAGACTACATATTTTTAATAAATTACACTTACACATTTGAATGAGATTCACATTATTAAAATTTACTAAATCTAATTTCATAATTCATTAAAATATTAATTTAAAATTATGGTATTTCAAATCATGTTATATTTAAAATTATTAAAGGCTTCTTAAGAATTCATTAAGAATATGTAGCAATTTTTTATTTTTTATTTTTTTTGGTGACAAAAGGACTGAGCCCAGAAACAAACTACAAAGAAATCAGCAAAATAGGCGAGGGCGACTAATACCCTCGACATCCTCAGCAACTAAGGTAGCAATTTTTTATTTTTAAATATAATATGTTTTACTAAAATATATTAAAAATAATTACAAAAAGAAAATTAATAATAATTTTAATAAAAATAATAATGAAATTTTAATAATAATAATTATTTCTTAATTATTAAAAAATAATGTAATAAGTTTATTATTGATAAAATAATGATTACAAAATTTAAAAGATAAAAATAATTATTTCTTAATTTATTATAATAAAATATACGTTTTAAACATATTAAATCAAAGTTTAAAAAGAAAACAAATTTTAGACCGCAGAGATTTCCGTGCGGTCTAAAACTAATATAATATAATATTAATGTATTTGAAATACAAGTCTTTTAAACCGCACAGAAATATGTGCCGTTTAAAAGCAATACAATTATTTATTAATATTTAAAAAAAGAATTTTTTTGACCGTACGGTAATCAGTAATACATGCCTCATTATAAATCGAATATGCACCTCATTCTAAATCGAATATGAGCATCACTCTCAATCGAATATGTGACTCACTTCAATGGAATATGTGCCTCATTTTCAATTGATTAACGTAAGCTGTAAAAGTGGACTTTATACAGCTTTGCAGGTGACTTTTTAAACCGTCGGTTGAAAAAACGGTTTAGAAAGTCCTTAATTCGAATGAAAAAATTGCTCATTCGAATGAGTTCACTCTTTATAAACGGTTTAGAAAGCTTAAACTTTAAAATGCTGTAACTTCTTGATTTCAACTCCAAATTTGACAAATGACCTATCATTGGAAAGCCTTTTGAGTCTACTTTCAAATGACATAATTTTTATTTTGAGAGATATGATAAAAAAACTAAACATGTACCAGGATTACGTACATTCCAGATATATATTCGTTTTTTATGATATCTCTCAATCCAAAGATCCAATTGATTCAAAACTTATCTAATTTAAAAGTAGACTCAAAGGGCTTTCCAATGATAGGCCATTTGTCAATTTTGGAGTTAAATTGAAGAAGTTACAGCATCTTAAAGTTTAAACTTTCTAAACCGTTTATAAAGAATAAACTTATTCGAATAAGCTTTATTTTCATTCGAATAAAGGACATTTTAAACCGTTTTTTCAACCAACGGTGTGGAAAGTGAACTTTCCACACCTTTGGAGGTGACTTTTTAAACCGTTGGTTGAAAAAACGGTTTAGAAAGTCCTTAATTCGAATGAAAAAAATGCTTATTTGAATGAGTTCACTCTTTATAAACAGTTTAGAAAGCTTAAACTTTAAAATGCTGTAACTTCTTCATTTCAACTCCAAAATTGACAAATGACCTATCATTGGAAATCCCTTTGAGTCTACTTTCAAATGGAATAATTTTCACGATCATAGGATTTTTATTTTGAGAGACATGATAAAAAAACCAAACATGTATTAGGATTACGTACATTTCAGATATATGTTTTTTTTATGATATTTCTCAATCCAGAGATCCAATTAATTCAAAAATGATCTCATTTGAAAGTAGACTCAAAGAGCTTTCTAATGATAGGTCATTTGTCAATTTTGGAGTTAAATTGAAGAAGTTACAGCATTTTAAAGTTTAAGCTTTCTAAACCGTTTATAAAGAGTGAACTCATTCGAATGAGCATTTTTTTCATTTGAATTAAGGACTTTTTAAACCGTTTTTTCAATCAATGGTTTAAAAAGTCATCTCCAAAGTTGTAGAAAGTCCACTTTTACAGCTTACGTTAATCGATTGAGAATGAGGCACATATTCGATTGAGAGTGAGTCACATATTCAATTGAGAGTGATGCTCATATTCGATTTAGAATGAGGCGCATATTCGATTTAGAGTGATGACCATATTCGATTTATAATGAGGCATGTATTATTGATTACCGTATGATCAAAAAAATTTCTTTTTTTTTAAATATTAATAAATAATTGTATTGCTTTTAAACGGCATATATTTTTGTGCGGTTTAAAAGACTTGTGTTTCAAATACATTAATATTATATTAGTTTTAGACCGGTCTAAAATATGTGCTTTCTTTTTAAACTTTTATGATTTAATACGTTTTAAACGTATATTTTATTATAATAAATTAAGAAATAATTATTTTTATCTTTTAAATTTTGTAATTATTATTTTATCACTAATAAACTTATTATATTATTTTTGATAATTAAGAATTAATTATTATTATTAAAATTTCGTTATTATTTTTTATTAAAATTATTATTAATTTTCTTTTTGGAATTATTTTTAATATATTTTAGTAAAACATATTATATTTGAAAATAAAAAATTGCTACATATTCTTAATAATTCTTAAGAAGCCTTTAATAATTTTAAATATAACATGATTTGAAATACCATAATTTTAAATTAATATTTTAATGAATTATGAAATTAGATTTAGTAAATTTTAATAATGTGGATCTCAATGCAAGTGTAATTCATTAAAAATATGTAGTCTTTTTTTTATTTTCAAATGTAATATGATTTATTAAAATATAAATACAAAATTAAATAGATTTATTAAAATAATAATTTGTTAAATATTAATTTCGAAATTGAAAATAATAATAATTTTATTTCTTAATTTTTTAAAATTTTGTAATTCATTATAATACTAATATTTATTAAATCATATAAATTAAAAAACGTATATTTTAGACAGTGTGGGAATTCGTGATATTTAAAAGGATACATAATTTGAATGCTTTTTTCTCAATTGAATGTGACATACTTTTATTTAAAAATAAATAGATTTTAGTTTTTAAAATATCTTTTTAAATCGCATAGAATCTAAAAAGCAATGTTTTTTTATCTTTCATCTCCTTCACTCTCTTGCCAAAACTGAACACGTCTAATCATGATTAAAGGGGCATTCAGATAATTTTCTTTAAACTTGTTTAAAGACGCGTGAGGAACTATCATCTGTCTGAGATTTAAAATTTTGAATCACCTTTCTGGGATTCACTGTTTTAGAGGCACTTTTTTATCATTTTTTCTATAGGTAAAGACATTTTTTAGAGCGTTAAATAAATTAATTTCTTTAACCTCGAAAATTTCAAATTACTCTTGTAATAAAATAAATTAGGATATACCTCTTAGCTCATCGATGTATGAGCCATGAGTCATGAATCAATTTGAACCCAGGTCTTGTGAATTACGAAACAACTTCTTCCTGATTTAAATCGGAATAACGCGTGCACACTTTACAGGGGCGCCAGAGCAGGTGGCGAGGTCTGACTTCTGAGACTCTGGTAGTGGCGTCGGGGCACCGACGATGCATATCCATCAGGACCATCTTAACGACGAAACGCTTTGGCAGATTCGGTGTGTATGACTCGTCTGTTTACTCGCGCTCAACTCGCCCGAGTCGCGCCGTTGATTCTGCCTCGCCCGCCCAGAATCGCTTGTGCCCTCAATTTTCCCATCTCCACGCGCTTCCTTCATTTCTCCAACGCATCGAACTCGAAAAACCCTGCTTCTGGTGCTTCCGCTTCTGCTGGCCGCAGGATCGAGACTCTCCTGCTCTTGATGGACGCCCAACCGCCGAAATTTGATTCACCCGCCGCCGAAGGCGAAGATTTTGTTCACATTCAGGAACCTACTTTCGAGAGCTTGTCTGACAGCATGTTTCGAATCGACGAGCCGACAGACGCCACTGCGTCGCCTCGTCGTGATGTGGCGGGTTCAGAGAATCGGAGAGTGCTTCCCGAGGAGCTCTCTAGAAACGTGGTAGTTCTGACGTGCGAGTCGTCTGCCGAGGGTGCTGTTTGTGACGTTTATTTGGTAGGCACAGCTCACGTTTCCCAGGTATTATTTGGCTAACTCATTTCGTTGTACTTGATTTGGGACTAAATTTGATGGAGGCGAACAATGCTTGGGATTTTGAGTTTGGTGTTTTCATTTTGGGCTTTGGCTATATGATCATTTGAAAGGAAAATAAACTTTTTGTAAAAAAAACCATTCAGTTCTGAATCGTTAAAAGCCTGGCATTGTGTTTCTTTTTCATTATCTCTTTTTCATTGGCTGTATATATAATAGCAATTAAGTCATTATATGATTTCCTTCTAGTTCATCTGGTAAATTTTGTCTATTTTGTTGGTGGAATGTCTGAAGTTGAGAAATTGATATCCTTATCTTCTCATCATTATGTTAGTTTTAATTCTAATTTGCACTGATTCCTTATTGAAGTAACGAAAAATCTCTTAGTCCGGTTAGTGTTTACTACCAAGTCTCGAAGGAAATTTATGGGCAATTGCTAAACAACGAATCTTTTGTTGGATAACAATATGCTTGCTTATGTTGTATTCTATTCCTTCAGAATCATGAACAAACGGTAAAAGCCTAGTTGTTGCCTTCAAAATTTGTCGGATGCAATGTTATACAGACATCGTCAAACTTGGGATCTGTGTGTAAAGTAATAAAATATATAACAGTGAGAACTTGTGATGTATGCTGAACCATGCCTGTTTCTTTTCAGGAATCATGTAGAGAGGTTCAAGAAATAATCGATTTTCTGAAACCGCAGGTCCTTCCCTTTTGAACTCACATAGATTTGATTAATAGATGGGTCATGCTGCAGGTTAGCTACCTGCTTCCAATTGCATGAAATCCCTCCAGCTCCTAGTTTTTTCATTATGACATTTTATGCCTTGCTTTTGTTGGCTGCAGGTTGTCTTTTTGGAGTTGTGTTCAAGTCGTCTGTCAGTGCTTACCCCTCAAAACCTTAAGGTATGGACGTTTTCTTGGCTCTTGTGATGATTTCACTTTCTGTGGACAAAAGATTCTTTCTTTTTTGGAATACAACAACCGTTTAGGAAAATCATGAATTTTCTCTGTCAAGAATCGCAAGTCATATCTATCATGAGAGCAATAGGTGTGCGGATGCTCTTGCTGCTGTAAGCAAGAGTTTGCTTCTGCATAGGACAATGTGTGGGATACTCCTCCCAGTGTCATTTGTAATATCCTGCAAGAAGGCGTTGCTGGCATCGAAATCCCTGGACGGGTTCACATGTACTAGTTTTCGGGCTTTCCCCCAATCAGTTACCAAAAAAAGATTCTTTCTTTTCTACTGTTTCATTCCCATGTGTAAATAAGATTAGTATTCCATTTATTTAACATAAGCTTAGCTATTTTGCTGAACATTAGCTGCAGCAAATATTAGATGCCATATTCCCAGGTTCTATTTCATCCATCAATCTGTTTAATCATTTATTTCCCTCATTCCAGGTACCCACCATGAGACAAATGATTGAAATGTTGAAGAAAAAACATAACATTTTTGGAGTACTTTACAGCTGGTTCCTTGCCAAGGCATGATTCAGTGTTTCAGATCATGTTAAATGTTGCTAAAATATTCAAATCTATTATTGTAATCCTCGTATACCTTGCCTTTTCTGCATAAAATTTCTAACAGGTTGCTAGTAAGCTTGAGGTCTTTCCTGGTGCTGAGTTTCGGGTAGCATATGAAGAAGCAATTAAGTATGGTGGCAGGGTAATACTTGGTGATCGTCCTGTACAGGTTGGATGAGTTTTTTTGAGAGATTTCTGAATTGTAGCTAGTATTAGTAACAAGTGTCAAAGTAACAAAAGAAATCGTGCCTGTGGAGAACCGCCATGAATATTGCATAACTATACAATCCCTAACGTGCTTTTGTTTCTTTCTTGATGATAAATTCGGTCATATAACTACCAGAAAGGCTGTTAGGAATATTTAATTGCTGGAGTAATATGTGATTGGTGGTTCACTGCTTCTTAGATATAGAATGCAAGACTTTTCGTGGGCCTAATTTTTTTAGCTGTATAGCTCAGTCGAATTATTTATTTCTTGCAAGCTTACTGTTAATATCTGAGAGGAAAAATATATCTCTTGGTTTTCAAACTTTTTATCTATTATCGATTCAGTAGCTGAAGTTTGACATGGAACGACTTAGTTTCTTTATTTTTTTTTTAATTCAGAAAAATCAGTTCCTGTGATATCTTAACCCAATAAACTACAATTATTAAGTTGTTTGAAGTCAAAGTTTAAGGACTAAATCGATAATTGAGAGATAGTTCAGGGGCTGAAAGTGATATTTTGTTTATCTATAATTATGAGCATGATAAAAAGTACCGCAAGAATGTTTCTGTTTTCTTCAAATGTTATTTTTCAGTCTCTAGATTTTCCTGTATTTTTTAACTAGACTGCATCGTGGTTACGCTTCACCATTTGCCTTTAAGGACTGAATTAATTTATCGTGAATTATGATGTCAATTGAAACAGATTACCATACGGAGAACATGGAGAAAGATGCCACTTTGGCATAAGACTAGATTGTTGTACTCTTTACTTTTTCAAGCCATTTTTTTACCCAGCCCTGACGATCTTAATAAAATGGTACATTTCATGATCCTCTTACAACTGTGATGAGTATAAAGTAAAAAAATCGTCTTATATCCCTAACATTGGATCTTGTGTTTGCTTTATTCAGCTGAAGGAAATGGATGACAGTTACATGCTAACTCTTGTCATTCAAGAGATGAGTAAGGAATTTCCAACTCTAATGGAGACCCTTGTACATGAACGGGATCAGTAAGTTGTCTTGCACACTTGACCCTTGTACAATGACATGCACACTTGCATTCTGGTGGTTTTAATCAGATTGCTTGTTTGTAAATTCAATGTGCACTCGGATCCTCTCATATAAGGTAGTAAATTGACACTGACATTTCAGAGGAGAGAAAGGAGGGTGTTATTGAGAAAAGGGGAAGTCCCCATACACCTTCCCAGCCTTTTGCGCCATTAACTTTCTAACTGCACATATCTAGTACTACAGAAAATCCATATAGCTCATGCATCTACCTCCCCCCTTCCCCTTCTCTTTTTCTGTGTACGAAAGAAAGAGGCTTGCATTATTGCTTGAAATGTGTGAAAATGTCGCAGCTTAAATAAGAACCGTCCTCTTTCTAGTCATGTTTCAGATTTTTCGCAGGCCAAGTTTCCGAACTGTTCTAATTCGTTAATAGTTTACAACCGTTCTGTGTTGCCCACTGTCTAACATGTTTTTACTTAACGTCAATGTCCTGGTAACCTACACAATATGCCCTTACTTGGGGATATAGGCTGTAGAGTTCCATCTATACTCCTCATTCTAATTTATTTGCCCCTTAAATATCAGATACATGTCCGCCGCATTATTGAAGGTGGCGCGAGAGAATAGCTCAGTTGTTGCTGTTGTTGGAAAGGGGCATCTACATGGAATGAAGAAGCATTGGAAGCAACCTATTACGGTTCGTGAATATTCGTTGAATAATCATATTTCCTCCTACTATAGTCCATGCTAATTATTATTTTATATGCACTTGAAACGCGATATATTGAATATTGAAATCTAGGCATGCTTTGATTAAGAAAAAAAAAAATCATTGCGCAATTTCTCAAACTTTTCAAATTCAAATTTTAGTATCTCTATGTTCTCAATGATTCAGCATCAAATTTTGTTGCTGCAATCTCCCTCTTGCTATTTACCAGGTGAGGGATCTCATGACAATTCCGATGTCAGAACCAAGTTTCTCAGCAGCAAAAATCATTTCTTCCGTAGGTGTTGCCGTGGCTGGGGTAGCCATAATTGCAGGCATTTATCTTACAACCAGGAAATAACTTGAATGATGAACTTGGCATCTATCTTTTGTCCAGGCGCCCAGCCCAGCTGTTTAATTTATTCATGTGTCGTTAGAAAATTGGGGGCGGAAGCATTTGAGGTCCATGTTTCATTGTTATATATGGGTTCCACCTTCGGTAGGGAGAGTGGGGACTTAATCT
>JANTPZ010005723.1:0-14254 GCA_025593235.1 Vachellia pachyceras
GTCTCCTTTCAACTTGCCTTCAAATAACTACCACGGTCAAGACACTTTTTGCAGGCATATAGCAATATGCTCTTCATCAGATCATGTTGATGCCAGTTTCTCTCTCTTGGAACAAATTTCTGCATCACTTAAATAACGCAGACAGCTTGGGAAGCTTTCTAGCAGCTTCTTCATCCTTGTGGATCTCGAACACTTTTTGCTTTTCTAAGCTCGACCTCTCATCCGGAATACTTTCACTCTGAACGAACTTATGTTTCTTGATTTTCTTTTTCTCAGGTCTTGGAAATGATGATGATGATGACTTGGGAAGCTTTCCGGCTGTTTCTTCATCCTTGTGGATCTCCAACACGTCATGCTTTTCTAAGCTAGTCCCCTCATCTGGAATACTTTCACTCTGAAAGAAATGATGTTTCTTGACCTTCTTCCCAGGTTTTGGATATGATGATGATGATGATGCTCGTCCTTTATCTCTCTTGGTCACCAGTTGAGAGTTTAGTGGATCCGGAAGATGCAAATGGTGAGTTTCATCAGAGTCCTCCTCAGTCTTGACTTCACATCTCTCAGCCTCTAAAACCTCTGTTTTCTCAACAATTCCGCTGCTCATAGTTTCAAGAATAACTTTGCCTAATACAAACCATGAAGGGTCACATCTCCCAAATAAATCATAGTTTATTTCAAAATCCTTTTTCACTCCTGTAAGAATCAACCTTACGGATCAGCACTTTGAAGAGTTGTGCCACATCCTTTCCCATTTTTCTTGATATAAAGACCTAAGAAAAACAAAGTATTCAGTCCAATTGAACCTCTGAACTACTAGAAAGCCACATATACCAACATGGGCATAGATGAAAGAACTACAGGACAAAAATTACCAGAAAGTAACACATATTCAAGTAGACATAGGTGCGATGATTTACAGAGGAGCAGAAGCCTGTTAACATGATGCCTTTGTTTTCTTCTTCTTCTTCCAAGCAAATCTTTGTGTTCTTCTTTTGTAAAGTAGTATATTGAAATTTACAATTTTATATGCGATTTGGACCAAACAGCTTGAAGATGGGTGCGAGCTGAATACAATGGATGAATTCGTTGCTGCTGTGAACAACTACTGCGCAGAATCCAAGAGGAAGCGCCTTTCAGCTAGGCTCGTGCATGCATAGAAGAAGAAGAGAAGGAGGAGAGAGAGGAAAAGAGAAATAAACGAAGAAAAGAAGATGACGTGGCGCTCGAGGGAAAAAACTCACTTTTTTTTATCATCATTGTAACTTTATGTGTATTTTTCACCCTCAAAAATTTTATGGTATTAGTCGCTCATTGACCATAACTTTATTGATAAAATTACACCTTTGCCCTTATATTTACTACTTCACTCTTTTATTTTTTGTTTTGATCTTAATAAAACATGTTTTTTTTACTTTTTTGCCTGTAAAATTAATGTAATGTAATAGTGTGATATTTGTTGCTGGGCACTTAATAAACGTTATTTGCATGGAGGTAACAAAATTCACTTCACTTGTTAAAAACCAAAAATTAGCCGGTAAGAATCGAAAAATAAGGTATCATAAAAATCAATATTCAAATCCTTTTTGTATAAACGAAAAATCTAAAAAATTCAATAGATGTCAAAATATTGAAATTTTATAAAATAATGGATTTGAAATTAGAGGAATGAGACAAAAACAAGAAAATTGGAGAAAAAATTAAATTAATTCCTGTTGAATTGGATATTTAAATGTGTATTTTATAGCCTTCTATTTGTAAATCTTCGAGGCTGTATTAATTATGATTATCATATTATCATGGGAAACTAAGTGATATGGCCTCTGGCTATTTACTCACAAAATTACGAAATAACATAAAGTTAACACAATTGATGGTTTTGTCTACAGTCTATTTTACAGAATTAACGTTGACGGGAATGATTCTTTGAAGAGTATAAAAAGAGGAAAGTTGTGCACAATGTCTTCAAAGTGTGAGCAGTATTTTTCTTTAGGTATAATTTACCCCATCTATTTCTATATTACATGATGCAAATTGAATTAACTAGTGAATTTCCTACATGATACAATAGAGATATTTTAGTATAGATTGCACTCTCAACACTCAAGATAATACAGCAAGGCTTTTACAAAGTGATAACTTGGTTTATCCATGTGTGTATTCAAAGAAAAAGACAATAAATTAAATCTTGTTGTATGTAAAATTTTATATCTAAATGAAGAGATGTGTAAGGTATTTATTGAGTATAACCATGCTACTTCAATGAAAAGTCACAATCTTAGAGTTATATATTTATGGTAGGTACAAAGATTATAACTTTAGAGTTATAACTTCCTACACAACTCATCACATAAAATTGTTATTTTACAAGGACTTGTTGTCTTTTCATTTTAAAAATATATATTTCAACGATAATTATAAGAATTTTAAATAAATAAATAAATGTCTGACAAAAAGTAAGGAATAAACACGTTTACATGTCTGGGTGCTATGAACAAGAACCTCCTGAACAAACAAACAAAGCCATCTCTCATCCTTCGCTGTAATCAAGATTCAACAGCTTCCACAAATCATTTGCAAAGAAGTTGTGTTGATGACATGCTGAAAGGTGAAGAATTGACCGTTGAGTAATGAAACAAAAGCCTTAATATCAAGAATTGCATGAAAGTTGAAGAATTACAAGGGGAAGCTGTTACCCATACATACTGATCATGGACGGACCTATTTGCATGTGAGCGGTTCAACCGCATTTCCTGACTTCTAAAAAATTAGGTATATATTAGTATTATGTGATTTATTTTATATCCACTCATTTGCTAATTTTGAAACCACTAAATTTTTATTTAAATTCTTCTCTAAACATATTAAAAATAAGTTTCACTTATCTTAAAATCACTGAACCAGGGCTCTGAGTTCACCACTATGTTGACAAAGTGATGTGTGGGTAGTTAATGAGTGCGAAGGGAAGGCATTTCAAATGGCCCAGATCGCCAAGCTAATTATCGATCTGAGTGACCAAAATCGGATGCATTATCCATTTTATTGCTAGCTCAGTTACATGCCAAACAGATTGTAGATTGCCAATGATCGATCTAAATATCCAAGAATAATGACTGTGAATAGAAACGTAATACCCACAACATTTGCAAAACATACTATTGTGGACCAAGGTTTTTTTCTTCTTTCTTTTGTTGTTTTCATCAAAGAAACCTCTGCCCCTGGCCTTGGGCTTTCGGTTCTTCCATCTGAACCATTTGCTGATTGCAGTATGATATGAAGCATGGGATATCAGTCTAAGTTGAAATATTAAGCATCTGACTCTCCTCGTGGATGTTTATAATAAACTCCAGGGCATATGTAAGCATTGTCAAAGCAAACACATGGTAATACAAAGTTAACATAAGCAAAACATTATTGTGACTAATGGGTTAGGCAAATCAATGTCGCCAGAAAAGATATCTGCAGAATATTATGGGTACCAATGACTTTGTTGTGCCCTGAAGCTCAACAAAATTCCAGCAAAGTCAGTGGATTAGGACACCAACAATTTTATTGGGACCAAGAATATTACGTTAGGGTGACAGAAATCACAAGGTCTGGAGAAAACCTATCATGAATCATCCGAGTTCGTTATCGGAAACGCAAGAAAAACAAAATTTGAAGAAGAAAAAGGGAGAAAATTCAAAGTCCATGAAAGAAGGAAGGATAGTAAAGTTGTTGCTAGCATCAAAACTACATAAAGGGGAACATAAAGGAAGAAGAATGATAGAAAGCCAAGGGGTAACATAGCGGCTGAAAATGGAACGGATCTTGGCCTATAAAACCTGTGAGCTCATTAAGCGACGCGCATTAATAGTGTTTTCAAGATACGCACATGCTTAATTAAAAAGAAATGGATCAACATGATATTAAATATCAAAGTTGACGCGGGTGTCTGCAATAATATAATAATTACCAAATTTAGCAGTTATTATTGATCAACGGTGATGAAGAATAAATTTGAAATAAGGCATGCTAGAAAGAAAAGCTTCATGTTAGAATTCAATAACGTGAGAGGTATCTATATTTAATGTTATTACCGTACTTCATGCGGGAAAATAACGGGAAAAAAAGCAAGAAGAGGGGGAGCTCCAGAGATATGTCAATTTTGTGTGTGAATGTGCCTGTGTTGGGGCTGAATGATTAAGTGGTAATGATGTTTTAGAAGCTCACTTGGAGTAGAAGATGCTGAAATTATTAAGAAAAATCAAAAGTTGATATACGAGAGAATTGATATTATTATATTCAACTAAAGACTATATAAAACAAAAGATGGTGTTAAACATGATGGCAAGTAAAAGGGTGGAAAGAGTGATATCTAATTATTTCAACATGAAAGCCCAACCATCATATTACTCGACTTATTTCAACATGATTGTTTGAGAAAGTGCTCATCTCCCCAAACACATGTTCAATAGTATTTTTATGTAAATCAAGATAATCTTTTTTCACATATCTACCTCGTAAACTGTAAAAACATTTCTCCACCATTTTCTCAAACGGGTTCAATAACTCCAATCCCATAAAACTAGCAATTTCAACACAAATGGTGGTATTTTGCTTGTTAGGTTTGCACATTCAAAACACGTTACACACAAATCGAAATAAAACTCATCTCACATAATTACCTTAAAATTCGTAAAATCACTCTTGAAACGGATTCCTAAACATGTACATTATATATATATATATTGTAAGAATGCTAAAACCCAATGGATTAGCCAAAAAAGAAGGAAAAGAGAGAAAACAGAACAAGTAATGAAGGCGGTGGACCCGTTTGGGAACGTAATAGAGAAGAGTTTTTACGTAAATCAGGGTAAATATATGAAGGAGATTATTTCATTTTACGAAAAAATGGGTTTTTGAAAGTCTCAAAATAGCCGTTATTTTGAGACAAATGAAACAACACAACTCGGTGTCCAAGTTTCAGCTTTTCAAAATACTATTGACCCCACTATGGCGTGTCGCCTTGACAGGGTGTTATCCATGTTCTGCCTCCCAGGTTAGATTTCATCCAATGAACGGAAACAACTTCCTCCCCAAGTTTTCAAGTTTTTTATCTTAATTTCTACAATTCTTCATCCTTCTTCCTTCCTTCCATTCTCTGATTTTTGAGTCTGTTTCTCCAAATTCATTCATTCCTGGTAATCACATTCTGATCAGTTCATCATCACAGAAAAAAACTTTGAACTGAAGTATTCATACTTTTTATATGAAATACGGCAGAATACCATTACTTCATAACAACATCAGCATGTTAGGTTTTTTTAAGCCAATAAAATTATTAAATAGAAATTTTTTAACGATTTTTCTAATAGTTCAATGACATATTTAGCATGTAAAGAAAAACATATCGTTTTTGAATACATACAAGTTATAGGTATATTATTTTTGTTTTGGCCAACATATAGGTATATTATATTGTTAATCATAGGTCACTGGAATTTATAACACTGAAAGAAAGATACACGTACGTACGGCAATTCTTCATGCTACTTAATCACCAGAATTTAGCAAACTAATTGAGAAAAGGTACACACTACAATACTTTTTCCTTCACCACAAAATGCCTCTCTTTTCTTCCCATCAATATATATATATATAAGATGTGGCCATCTTTTCTAGTAATCAACCCCTTGCTCCTCCATGTTTGTGTCGCCCGCAACAAGAGTCAGCTCTGGTAAAGTTCTTCATAATCAAAATCAAGTGGCATTTCCATTATTTCCCTCAATTCTGGTGGTAGCAAGTCTTCAATTGATTGGGAGGATGGTTGAATAATAGTTGAGTCTGTAGCTTCGTTTGGTTCAGAAGAAGTTTGGATACTTGAATCTATCGCATCTTCGTTTGATTGGAAAGATGTTTGAATATTCATTAAATTCATATTTGATGAATATTGTTCCTAAAGGAAAGTATTAAACAACAAAAATATTAGTTCTCATTCTATTTCTTGCATAATATCAACCACTAGAAAAATTCTTCCACTTACCTCTGGAACTAAATACAAATTTGATTGCTTTTCATGTTCGAAATCCACATGACTATCACTATTAAACACCCTTTCATCATCAATTAATTCATACTCAATATCAGTAGTTATTTCTTTTGCTTTCTTCTCATTCGTCTTCTTTCCTTTTGTTTTCTTCTCGTATTTCTGCATTAATTTGCATAACACATAGGTTCCCTGTACCATTTGGAATAGAAATACAATCAAGAATCATTCATCAGTTAAATTTAAAATCAGAATAGAAAATGATTAGCTTAGTAGACACGATGAATGAAAACAAGTTATTCATCAAAATTTGACAACGAGATGCATCCGACAGAAACAGAATAGAAGTTCACCTGCTCAAGAGGATACATGTGATATTCATGAATGACCCAATTGCGTCTGATTGCTTGAGGACCACGTCCTTGGTAAAATACTAAAAATTTTTTAATCCCAATGACATTGTTGGTGCCTCGTTGCTTGATTGGCCTGTCCTTGCCGGTGGGTTTCCAGAAGCCAAGCGGTGTTGCCCTGTTGGACCGTGTACTGTTAGCGTACTTGTAATCGCGAGGACTGAAGAAATAGCATTCTGAGTCGTCTGGCTCGATCTCCGGGAACGCAG
The DNA here is from genome assembly GCA_025593235.1 of Vachellia pachyceras. Taxonomy (NCBI): domain Eukaryota; kingdom Viridiplantae; phylum Streptophyta; class Magnoliopsida; order Fabales; family Fabaceae; genus Vachellia; species Vachellia pachyceras. Next base: position 6,645 of record JANTPZ010005723.1, read on the forward strand.
AAGCAGCCAAAACTGGCCGAAGAAGAAGAAAGCAAAATCAAAGGCCATGTATAGAAAAAAGATGATGGAGTATAAGAAGAGATTGGAAAAGGAAAAGAATTAAATGAGAATACCTAGTAAATCCCATGGTTCGTACTTGCAGACGTCAAACTCAGGGATGGGGCTGTAAAGGGAAGGATCGTGGGCCAACAATTTGTGGCGGAGGTAGTGAGTGACAAGCACTTCCTCCGTCGGATGGAATCTGCACCCCGCAGGCAGTAGTCTCTGCATCGGAGCTAATGGATCGGCCATGAATGGAATTTGAGGGAGACGAAGACGCTTGGCTTGAGAGGTGGGAAATGACTTACTTCATCCCTCCAAGCTTCACTCCTTTTATAGATGCTTGAGAGCACTGTGCCACTCACAGTTTCTTTACCTTTTAATTATTTTTTCTCCATTTTTCACCACTAATGCATTCCGCGTCTCCTTTTTCTGTAATTTCCTTCCACATTCGGGTCTTCAAGTCGCAATCACATTCCTTCTTTCAAGTTTCAAGCATTAAACTCAGGTCCTTCTCTGTATGGTCCAAAATTAAAACTGAAATTTTTTATTTTTATGTTATATGTTGGAAACTTGCTCCCTAAGTCTTAAAAAGTTTTTTTTATAACCAGGAATATGTCCCTGAAGATCATTCTAGAATGCTATCTCAACAAAAAAAAACAAGGAAAAAAAATAAACTTGCTGGTCAAGTTTGAAATTTTAAATCTTTTTCATATTTTGAGAATACAGAAACCCTATGTTCGAATGGTGACAAAAAGTATAAAATTTAACTATATATCTTCTTCCCTCTGCTCTCAGCTTCCCACTTGAACAGAGCATAAAGTTTAACTTTGAACTATAATTTATTTTTTGTCATCTTTTTTTGGTTACATTTTTTATGTCAATCTTTTCCGGCCATCAGTAAATTCACAGAAGTTTTAAATATTAAAAAACTTAGGGCTTATTTGGGGAGATCATTTGCCTCCCCAGAAGTCATTCATTAGCTTACCAAGACAAAATTCCTCTCACATATTTACCTCAGAATCTGTGTTTGTTCTCCCAACGGAGTATCCAAACAAACCCACTATGTACTAGAGAGAAAATTTATTAAAATTTTAAAAATATATATTCCCCCTTTCCTCTCACCAGTCACCTCTTCTCACTAGATCATTTTCCTAGATGTCCTTTATTTTAATGTCCTTAACTTTTGTACTTAGAAGGGTTATCCCATTGTATTTGAGCTGGAGAGTGGTTTAATTTAAATCAACAATGTCAAATACATGTATAATTGTTAAAAAAACTTAACTTTTGTCTTGCAATCAAAATTTATATATATAAATACAATCCAATCAACTAAGCATTTTGATAACCCAAATCAGTGTATGCAATCCATATTAAGAATATAACTCGAATGTATTAGGTAATTACATTATTTCTTTGAGACATGTGAAGTGCGTATTTTCACTTAAAATTTCACTTAGATGTTCAATAAAGTTTCAGCATTTTTTCCCTTTTGTATCAATCACCTGAATCTACAAAGAATCGACCAACTACAACAAAAAATCCTATTAACTAACAAGATGAGGGATTATAACTGAATTTGGAGCACCAACAATGTTATTGGCTCTATTCGCAGAAGCAAAGAAGACAGATGGATACGATGATGAAAAGCAATTATGTTATTGAAATGGAGGCAGAGTGGAAAGCTCCTTTTAATGCTTTTTTGTAATTCCAAATATTCTGAGATGGATGAAACCCCAAAAGCTACTTCCCCCCCAAGTTGTTTTGACCTTAGAAGTTTTAGCTTTTATATATATTCGAAGTATATATTGACCCCACTATCTATCTGTCTTTCCTTTCCAGTTCAACTTTCCAAAGCTCCTTGCTCCCCACCTGCTAAAGTTTTAGCTGATTGCACACGTAAACGTGTGTGTGTTTGGGAATCCATTATACGGATTTTTAGAAGAATTTATAAAATTTAAGAAGAAATTATTGATTTTAAAATGTTTTTTTATAAATTTCAAGATTTTTTTTACAGATTTTCAAATGCATTTTGTCTTCACTTACTTGTACTATTGAAGAAAGATTTCATAAACATGCACAATAAAGTATTGAATGCCATTCAACACAGGAAAAACTTAAGAGTAATAACCAACGGTTGGTTGAATCAAGTAATAAGCGGTTTGTTCCAGCAAGGTCTCCAATTCGAGTCCTTTTATATGCAGTAGTCATCGTTGGGAGACTTACCCACCATTTTCAGATGCATAACGTGGGTCGGGTCCGAATTAACCGAGGCTAACTCCAAAAACTGGGGGAAAAAAACTTGAGAGTAATAACGATGGTGATAATAATATTTAGTAATAATATATAACGAATGAAGGCAGTATTTAGCTTTTTTGGGATTTTGTAATTGTTGTGGATATTCTGAGACGAATGAAATGGCAGAACTTTCTCCCCAAGTTTTAGCTTTTCAAGAATCCCAAGCATTGGGACCCTCCATCTTTTTCATTACTACGTCTTATTCTTCGTTCCTTGACTCACTTTTGATGCTTCCCTTTTCGATATGTTTTCTTCCATTAATTATTTGGCTCTTCTTTGCATTTTCTGTTGGCTTTGATTGAAAAGCTCGGAGCGTTTATCCTCATTGCAGTGTTTTGCTATGAGTTGTATTACTGAAAGTTAAGAGTCGGGCCTCCTCCTCCTCCAGCAGTTCACCAATTATTACAATTAATTGAGTGAGTCTTGGGGTAATACAGAAGTAAGAACAAAATTTGGTGAGCTAAAAGGCTCAGAGTGATATCTCAACTGAGTTCTACTATTAGAAAAGGTAAAAGCCATGCGCAACACCATAATCTGAAGGTTGAAGGACCTGTTTAGCATATGAAGAGAAACTACCATTTTTTGGATACACAGTGAGGCATATAGCATTATTAAGTTGTTGATTTGTCATTTTTATTTAACATTGTCAATTTTAAAATTTTCTTTTAAAAATGTAAGTATATATTTCAGTTATTTGCTTGTATATAATAATATCCTGTATAGAACATATTTATTTCGTCTCATTAGTTTATATATACGTAAGAACGGTTATGATTTAGGAAGCAACAATCCAGACACACAAAACTGCCTTATATAGATAAAAAAAGGGATAAGGGTACAGGCAACAATTCCTTCTTCTTCTGCAAGCTAAATCACAAGATTACAGAAGACATGGGTTGATGATATAAAAAAAATACAGAGAGAGAGACAGAGGGCAATTCTTCTAACAAATCATCAGAATTCAGAAAACATTTAAAAAAGATTAATCATGAAATGGTTTTCTGTGCTTCATGGCAATGCACATCAGTTGTTGCCATGATTTCGAGTAGCCCTTACAAATCCATGCTTGGAGCTGGAGGCAGCTGCCACAGTGAGACAATGTCAACTTCTCCAGGGCTTAAGTAAAATTCTCCTGCATCCAACAGTGCTTCAGAAGCAGAATTTGATTCGGGTGGCGCATGAATCACTGAGTTCATCGCTTCATCAGCTTGGAAAGTTGGCTGAACAGTTGAGTCCTTAGCTTCGTTTAATTGGGATGGTGATTGAATTATTAAGTTTGTAGCTTCACTTAATTTGAACGGTAGATGAATCATTGAATCTGTAGCTTCATGGAATGACGGTTGAATCATTGAGTCTGTAGCTTTAGTTAATTTGAACGGTAGTTGAATCATTGAGTCTGTAGCTTCAAGGAATGAAGGTTGAATCATTGAGTCTGTAGCTTCAGTTAATTTGAAAGGTGGTTGAATCATTGAGTCTGTAGCTTCATGGGATGATGGTTGAATCATTGAGTCTGTAGCTTCGATTAATTGGGAAGGTGGTTGAATCATTGAGTCTGTAGCTTCGTTCAATTGGGATGATGGTTGAATCATTGATTCCGTATATAAAGAACCATGTTCCTAACAAATATATCAATCAAATATTAGTTCTCATGCTATTTCACAACTTCAAATATAAAATTTAAACCATGTTAAAAGATTTTACTTACTTCTAAGTTCATACATGTATTTTTTTTATTTTCATTTTGAAGTATTGACTCTGTATCATCTACTTGATTTTTTTCTTTTTTTTTTCTTCTCATCACTCTTCTTCAACCAACAAAGTACATGAGTCCTCTACAGTGTTTGAAACAAAAACAATCAAAAATTCATTTGACAGAATTAAAGCATGAAATCGGAAACAACATCTTCACAAAAGAAGTATTACATCAAACAGCTACTCATCAGAATTGACCGTAAAGTCCAACCAAGAAAAAACTACCCCAACAGTAACCATAGTTGTATGACCATTTTTCAATCTCAGAAAGCATGATGCAATAGCTCTAGCTCTATAAACACAAAATGGATAAAAGCACAACATATAGCCTCCACCCCAACACTAACCATAGTTGTATGACCATTTTTCAATCTCAGAAGGCATGATGCAATAGCTCTAGCTCTATAAACACAAAATGGATAAAAGCACAACATATAACCTCCAAATCTTAAGAATATCTGTAAATAAGGACAGAGTTCATCGCAAAAGTTCACCTGTTGGGGAGGCAACTGGGCATCATGGAATTCATGAATAATCCAACAGGTTTTAAGAGCGTGAGGAACACGACCTTCGTAAAAAACTAAAGTCTTCTTGATCCCAATGACATTGTTAGTGTCTCTGTCTATAATTCTTCGGTCTCTACCGGTGACCTTCCAGAAGCCACGCGACGTTGTCCTGTTTAACTGTTTACCGTTGGAGTACTTGTAATCGCGAGGACTGAAGAAATAGCATTGGAAGTCGTCAAACTTGGTGGCCGAAGCCTCCGAAGCAGCCCGAGCTGGACAAGAAGAAATCAAAATCAAAGGCCATGAACAGCAATAGATGACGGAGTATAAGAAATTTGAAAGGAGAAGAGTTAAATGAAAATACCTAGCAAATCCCGGGGTTCGTACTTGCAGAAGCCAATCTCAGGTACGGTGTCGTGAATCGAAGGGTCGTCGGTCGTCAATTTTCGGTGGAGGTAGTGACCGACGAGCTCTTGGTCGGTGGGATGGAATCTGTACCCTACAGGCATATGTCTCTCAGTCGGAGCCGGATCCCCCATGGCTGTGTCAGCGATACTGACATAGGCTTTGGGATGGGCAAGCCCAGAATTCGACGGAGACGGTGCTTGAAGAGAGAGAGAGAGAGAGAGAGATGGGGTCGGAGGTCCCTTCGCTATTTGGAACCAGGAAGCAAGAAGAGAGGAACGAGCAGTGAGCGAGGACTGAGTTCAGCTTGGGTTCTAATTATAAGAAGAACTGGAATGTATCTGGACACGTAGTAAACCGCGTGAGTGTGGAAAAGGGAAGAGAATCTTTCGGGAGCCTTCCGGGTGCTCAATTACACTGCAATTCACCTCTCTTTCCATTGTTTACTTTCGGTGACGAGTCCCCATCACCTTTTCTTTTCAGGGACACTTATTCTCAAAAACTCAAATAAATAAAATATTTAAAATATAATTTTACGTAGAAAAATATTTAATGAAATATTTTATTAATAACATGAGGTCTTTATATTGATAACAGTATATTATTGATAACACTTCATATTGTCAACGTGATCTTTTATTAAATATTTTTTATATGGAATCATTTTTTAAATATTTTACTTATTTTAATCATGTCCCTTCTTTCTTGGAAGATCTCTTACGAATAGCTACAAGTTGTATTTTATCTTTTATACATTTAGAAAACTCGCTGCCTAAGTTTGTGAAGATTCTAGAACCGCAAAATCACCAATTATTATAAATACAATTACTTGAGATTTATATGGTAATAAAGAAGTGTGAACAAGATTTAAGTGTTCTTTTATTAAAATAATCATATTCAAGATACTGTCAGACGTTTTATATAGGTACATATTTTAATGGGAATTCATATTTTGATTTGTCATCTTACGAAATATTAACAACTTCTCACTACACACAATTTTATTTCTAGTTTATATCTTTCTTATCATCTTTTCTTTCTTTTTGGTAGAAAATTTTTTAGAAAGAAGTTTGACTCACCACAATTTAATAGTAGAGTGAAATCTTCTTTTCTATCGGATTTTAATCTCTTCGTTTTTAATAACTTGTATTTCCTCCAAGATTTGTTCATCTACTTCATTGGTTAATGGATCATAAGATCATTATCCAATTTACATCTCGTTTTTTTTTGGCTAAGCAATTTAAATTGTCTTTATGGTTATTAATCCCACCTTTTTCATATACTATTGTTAAATTCACATTCGAAAATTTAGGAATAATACACATATGATATACCATAAATAAACAATATTTTAATAAAAATGACTATTTTCTATCTTAAAATAAATAATAGGTTGTCTAAGTAAAACTTGTAAATCAAATATATTTTGGATTAATTGCATAACTGCCAAAAGCACCACAATCAATAGGCCGCCCCAGCTCCAACACCGGGCTGGAACTCTAGTCGCCGGCCATTGAGACTTCTGTGCCCGTGGCTATTTTTGGGGCCACCAAAATTTTTTCCTTAAATAGTAGTTATGATAGTATTAGATGTTGTATTTGTTCCAACCCTATCTTAGTTAATTACTTTGATAATACAATATATGTAAATATATAACACATATAATCATACCGTTTTATTTAGTGAAAACAATTATAACTCCAATGACAATATTTGTAAAGGAATATAACATTTGAAATTGTCAATACTTTTACAAACATTATTTGTGTTACAGTTGTTGTCATTAAGTAAAATGTTACACTCTTACGTGTAAAAATTGACAAGTGTATTTAACTTCCCACCCTTTCACCCAATTAATTTGAATTTATCCAAATATTAACTTTTATAAATGTTATCATTTACGTTGTAAATGTGGTCTCCGAACAAAACATTGCATGATTGTATATGTTTATATATGCATTATAATATCAAAATTTGGTGACCCAAACCTTTTGGGGGACAAAGGTGGCCTGAAAAAGCACTAAATTTTCAAAACGACAAATTGTTGCCCTCTCTTTCGTTTGTTCTTTTGCAAATTCAAAGAGCTAATTTGTGATTATGAAATTCATGAGGTATAATTTGGAATGTCCATAAAAAAAAAATCAAAGTGAGTTATATATCACTAATAAATTGTTGATTTGTCATTTTTATTGGACACTATCAATTTCAAATTCTCATTTAAAAATAAAGGTATATATTTTATTTATTTTCTTCGTTATATCCAATATCCTGTATAGAACATTCTCGGTAATCAGTTATGATATAGAAAACAACAGTCTTTTTCGGCCACACAAAACTACATCATGTAAATCAAAAGGTTTAGGGTACAGGCAACTACTCCGTGGTCTTGTTCAAGCTAAATCACAGGATGATATATAACACTGAAAGAGATACAGGGCAATTCTTCTCCTAAATCATCAGAACTTTAAAAAAACATTTAAAAGATGAAATTACAGTACTCATAGAATATAAATGATTTTCTAGGCTTCGTGCCAATGCATTTCTGATGTTGCCATACTTTCAAACAGCTCTTGCTCATCCCTGCTTGAAGTCGGAGGCAACTACCAGAGT
>JANTPZ010005724.1:0-12649 GCA_025593235.1 Vachellia pachyceras
TTCAAGTTTTATTTAATTTAAAGGAATTAACAAAGTTACTATTTATTTTTAATTTAATCTTCATGGTTCATATTTTTAATTTTAATTTTAGAAAAAAAGTGACTTATCCTTTAAACACATTCACTTCTACAAATAAATCATTTATCTGAAGTGTTCCCAAACGCATTCACTTCTACAAATAAGTCACTTCTTCCACCGCTTTACCAAACATAAATCACTTTTACAATCTGACTTATTTTTCAATCGCACTTCTCCATAAGTACTTGTACGAATAAGTTACTTGTCTCACCGCTTTACCAAACGGGCCCTATATATTACAAGAAATGGCCAAGAATATCATATATATATATATATCTGTATTGTATTGTAGATATATTATTCTTACAAGATATATCCATCTCATCAAAACTATATTCTCACATAATACTTCTACACAAATAACAATGGGTTTGTTTGGTAAAGTTTAACTTCTCCCAAAAAGTACGTTCAACAGTATTTTTCCGCAAAACGAGATAATCTCCTCCACATATTTACTTCGGCTTGCGTAAAAATATTTATCTACCGTGTTCTCAAACAGACACAATAAGTCTAAATATGAAAGGCTCAACCAAGATTTCTTCCGTACAGTTGCTTTTTTTTTTTAAAACTAAAAGGTCCAAAGTTAAGTCATGTGTTCGCATTATTAGTATCAATTAATATATCAATATAAAATATCAAACCTGTAAAAAATCATTTTTTATCGCAACAGTAAACATATAGAAGTAACTGCTTTCAATGGATAATATATTTAGACTATATATTAATTTATTGTTCTGTGATAACACTCATGTTCAACAGGTGTCTCCTTTAAAGTTTATTGCATTAATTAAAGTATGAATATTGTGCAGGTTATATACATTATTTATTTAATAACATATCCTGTTTAGAGAAACAACATAAATTGTTTATCAAAGATAATATATATCTTTAAGCATGCAAAAAAAAACAGATTGACAACTAATAAATTGATGCGTTTGGCAATCCGTTAAGAAGCCTCAAAAACACGTTCAACATTGTTTTTCCGCAAAACGAGATAATCTCTTTCACATATTTGCCTCGGCTTGCGTAAAAGTACTTCTCCACCGCATTCCTAAACAGACCCATTGTAACGGCCTTTTCGTTTGGATTAGTTTATTTTAAGTAATGTTAAGTTGTTTTAGTTTGAGGTAAGTGAAAGTTAATGATATTGGTTTAGTTATTAGTTACCTTTACGTGCATGTTGTTAAGCCTCTCCTTCCTTTTCAAATTATAGAACATTTATAAAAGGTTTTCATGTTGAAACATATAAGACATTTTACAAGAAGATAATAATATTAAAGCATTTATGATTATTTATCAATAATATAAATAAAGACATGATCAAGGTTAGTCATAAATCGACGGTATTGCGTAATGTAAAACTATTTTTTTAGGAAATCGAGATATATCAAACTCAAATTAAACTGCCTTTAACTATGTTTATTATTCTTTAAAATTAATTTAAAACATCTTATGATTTAGAAATGGAGGGAGTTCACATACACATGCACACTAAGAAAAATATATTATTATGTGTATATCACACTCAAAAGCTTTGTACTTTGTATTCCATGAATGACAAGACTGGGTAACTATTTTCTTAAAAATTACTGGCTCATGCCCTATTTATAAACATTATTATCTCATGTATTATTGGTCCATAATATTAGTAATAATAGTTTGGTTGTGTCTAATACTATATATATAGTATCAATAACATATTTTAAGGCATTATATTTTGTTAGATTTGGAAAATAGGGAAGAGTCTAAGTGGAACGAGAGGGTGCATATAAATGTATTCAATGTTATATAATTTTTTTCATACAAATATTAAATGTTCTTATTATATATTTTTATCTCCTTCAAAACCATATTAATATGCATAAATGTGAAAAAATTTCAACCTAATGATGGATTTAATAAGTTAATTGTTTTTCTTAGTCGGGATAAAATGGACGTTTGAAATAACTTGCATTCTACATAGAATGGAGTAGCTTTTAGATTAATGAGAGGTGATATATCCATAACATAGGGTGTTAGGATGACACACTTATCCTTATTATAAGTATATTTTAACTAAGTTTTGTATATCAAAAAATGTCAATTAGTTAAGTCATTAGATATGCTTTGTCAACTTTATTAAATAATTTTTACACAAATCGAAATAAAACTCTCTTATATACTAATTTTGAATTGTGTAAAACTACTTTTCAAGAACTAATCCAAATACCCCATAAATTGATAAAATCCCACGATTTGATTTTTTTTTAAAGAAACAAAACGATATCATTAAAAGATTAAATGAGCTTCACACAGCGGTTGAAATTAAAAAGAAATATTCCATGAATATGTTAATGATGATGTTATAGAAACATATTCATGTAATAAAACTCTCACCTTTACTACTAGCAACAAGGAGTTATCAAGTTAAAACAACCCATGATTTTATTTAGTGTGGACTTAAAGGTAAAACAGAGAGAGAGAGAAGAGTGTGTTCCAAGACACAATGATGACATGGTCTTGGCGAAGTAGAAAGGTGGCGTGGACAAGATATACTTATACATTCTTAGCCAACGACTCTCTCACAACGTGGCCTCTCTGCCTTTGGGGCGTGGGAGAGACTCTCTCTCTCTCTCCCCCACTCTCTCACAACGTGGCCTCTCTGCCTTTGGGGCGTGGGAGACTCTCTCTCTCTCTCTCTCTCCCAACCCAACTAAATCAAAAACCCCCCAAAAGGGCGTTCCCTTTTAATAAAATTCCTCCCAATATTTACCCTAAATATAAACACTTTTTGGAAGGGTGGAATTGGGAGATGGAATTAGAAATAGAATTCATTTCCTATATTTGGTATGGTGGAATTGGAGGGTGAAAATGGAAATGGAATTTAAAATGGGTAGAAATGAATTCTATGATGTAACCCATGGAATTGTATTCAATTCCATGGAATTGAATTTTTGACCCCTCATCTTTTCTTATATTTATATCCATTTTCATCCTCATTTCCATCTCTATTTCCATCTCCATTTCAATTTCGACCAAAATCAATTCCAGCGTACCGAAAGAGCCATAAGACTCTCTTTCTTCAAAACAAATGAGAAGCAAAGAAAAGGCCTAGCGCTACGCCTTTTATCATCATTGTACTCTCCTCTCAGTCTCAGCCTTTTTGCTGCTTTGGTCGCTCGACAATCTCTAGATGTCTCTTTTGTTCTCTTGTCCTCTCTCTCTCTCTCTCTCTCCTCGTCTTCTTCTTCACACCCCAAACCATATTCCCTTTCCCTAATCACTTTCTTTCCATGTATCTATGTATTCCATGCATACTATTCTTATTTATTTGTATATGAGTTAAGTTCGTGTGAAGATTTAAATGCTTGGAGAGAAAGAACTAATTAAGTTTCATGTTAACTTTCTTAAATGATGAGAATTTTAGTCCCTTGGAACGAAAATAATTTGCAGGTATTATGTATAATACGATACGTACATTTTACTCAACTTTAAAAGTGTGCTTTATCACATTTTAATGGATGTGCTTTGTTATTTTTATATTTCTTCTTGTGTCTATATATGTATGTGTAACACTTGGTCTAAAACTTAATCATCAATAGTGCACAGCTTGTGTTGAAATCCAAATTTGAATTTACATACATAAAGAGAATGCCGTGAGAAGAAAGGAAAGGGACAACATGCCATGAGCACTCAAAACCCTCTCTCTCTCTCTCTCTCTCTCTGTACATACAGGATGAGGAGGAGTAGGGTCGTGGTGCATATATATAATTAGAAATGGAACAAACAAATAAAAATTCCCAAAAAGATACCAACAAAAAAGCACAAAATAATTTTATTATTTAAAAAAAGATGATAATAAAAAGGGTAACACAAACAAAGAAAAGCAAAGAAACCCATAACTTATATACATATACACATATATAAATATATACATACACCAGCATGAGAGAACCAGAACAAGAACAAGAACACTTCCCTTATTAACATTCATCGAAGGAACCAGGTTTGTGCCTTCCCTGCACTCACAACACACGCGCGCATGCTATTGAGAAAACCATTTTTGCGTTCTTCTTCAATTTTGTTTAGTTAGTCTGTGTTATCATATAGGATGAAAATAGAGGAAGATCAAGGACAGTGTTCGTCATCTTCTCAAGCCATCAATAACATTCAGAGCTATCATCAAGAACAGCTTCTTCTTCACCAAATGATGCAGCAGCAAAACGCCGACGTTTTTGGAGGTAATTCTGCTTCTAGTAATTATAACAGCAACAACGAGAGAGGATTAGTGTTCCCTGAGGTTTCTCCAGTCTTTCATCCTCCTCCGCCGCCACAGCCGCCATGGCCTCTCCCTCCTGTTCACTCTTTCAACCCGGTCCGAGACACCGGCAGCGGGGGAGACCACCAGTTTTTGGTCCCTCCTCCACCTTCCTCTTCCCTTTACGCTGGCCTCTTCAACAACCGAAGGGTTCCTTCTCTGCAGTTCGCTTACGATGGTCCGTCCAATTCCGATCAGCACCACCACCATCTCCGGATCATCTCCGACACCCTCGGTGTCGGACCCGTCGTGGGTCAACCCGGCTCATCCCCCTTCGGCCTCCAAGCCGAGCTGGTGGGGAAGATGACGGCTCAGGAAATCATGGACGCCAAGGCCCTCGCGGCTTCAAAGAGCCACAGCGAAGCCGAAAGAAGACGCCGAGAGAGAATCAACAACCATCTCGCCAAGCTCCGAAGCTTATTGCCCAACACAACCAAAGTAAGTACAATTATTCTATAAACCTAATTATTTCTTCTTCAGAATGTTCGTTAACCGTCAAGTTTTTGAATCAATTTTCGGGAAAAAAAATTAAATCTTTTCCAAAGACTTTCTTTCTTTAGAGCATTTGTGATCTGAACAAATCCACTTCACTTCAGGGAAAAAAATAAGGAGCAAATTAAAACAGTGTCATTGTTATGTTGTACTGCCACCTTCCCTTTTTGTTTCCTTTTGTCGGCTTTTCTAGTTCTTGCTGTGTTTCTTCATTTTATACCTACATGTGTGTGGGTGTGGTTAGCTTTCTTCTGTTTCTTTTTTCTGAGTCGTGGTACTAGTTCCGAGGAGATAAAAGCAAAGGAACAAGAAGAAAAGAGAATTTAGCGTTCATGTCGGTCGGTTGGTGAGGTAAAAGAGAAACCAAGGAGAGGCAGTTGGAAAAGCTACATAATACATTTCACCAAAAAAAAACTACATAATACAATTTCTTGCCGGGAATAATAACAATAACAATAATGTGTTTATGCATGTGTGTATTGATCAGTCATATTCAATCAGAGAGACAAACTAGCACCTTTGCCAGTCTTCGCACTCTATAATACCACATCGTCCTCCTAGATACGGATACCTATATATATACATATGTATCTATTCAAATTCCTTCCTTTCTTCAATATCATCATTGCCAATTTAGTAATTAACAGTTATAATAACCCAAATCATCCCAACCCCAGGTGATTTAACTCATCACACACTTTACCCACAATATATTCAAATATCCTATATATATATATGAGTGAAACAGAAAATGGAGTCGTATTTATCATTATTATTATTCTGTTTGATCCTTATAAAACACTGGTCTCATGGGGTACCAAGTAGTTGAAATCTATGTCTCATGTATAATGTCCATGAATGGTGTATCTTGTTTTACACTCCATCCATCTAATCCCAAAATAAGACCACGTTTTGAGTTTTAAATTTAAGATTGAAGAGAGTATCATCATCCACTTTGACAAATGTATTTGTTACAAAATTTTCTAGTAAAAATATTACTATTATTGGATGGATTCAATCCACTTTATCTCTCGAATCTATAAAAAGGGAGTTTTTATTCAATGGTAGTCATGCTTAAACAAGAAACTTTAAGCAAACTAACGCATAGCTGTCATGCATAAATTCTAACTTAATTAATTTTCTTAATTATATATTCAGCTCTTATATTAATAGTGTGTATCTTGCCTTTTTCATGAATGGTAGCTAGCACATTACTACTACATTATTGGCTGGTTTCGAAACTTTAATAGTACTTCTGCTCCTTAATCTTCTAACCTGCAGCACGTAATATCCTAGACGAAGTCCAAAGTGCTGAGAATATATTCACCAGAGAAAGTATAAATTGAATTTAATTATAATTTGTTTTTGTGCGTGTGTCGTGTATGTGATGGTGTGGGTGTACATGTACATGTATAGACAGACAAAGCTTCATTATTAGCAGAAGTGATCCAGCATGTGAAGGAGCTGAAGCGTCAAACTTCAATAATAGCAGAAACGAGCCCGGTGCCGACAGAAACCGACGAGTTGACGGTGGACGATGCCTCCGACGAGGACGGCAAGCTCGTGATCAAGGCCTCACTTTGCTGTGAAGACAGGTCTGATCTCTTGCCTGAGCTCATCAAGACGTTGAAGGACCTAAGGTTGAGAACCGTCAAGGCGGAGATCACCACGCTCGGCGGACGCGTTAAGAACGTATTGTTCATCACCGGCGAAGGAGACGAGCCTGGCGGCGGCGGCGAGGAGCATCAACATTGTATAAGCTCCATACAAGAGGCATTGAAGGCGGTGATGGAGAAGAACGGTGGTGGTGGGGATGAGAATGGGAATGTTAAGAGGCAAAGAACTAATAATAATATCAATATCCTTCAACAAAACAGGTCTTTATGATTGATTATTACTATTAATGCTTTAATTCGACTTCCTTGATTACTACCATCTCTATATATTGTGGCCGATACATATAGTTTTAATTTCACTTGGGGTGTGGTTCATTTTACTGGTTTTTATAGTGTGTGCTGGAAAATATCGATATATATAATATATAACATAATGCATCGATTTCCTTCTAGTTTGTTCTTTTTTTATGGTCATCGTTCGACATGCAGTGAGGTCATTAATTAGTACTATAAGTGGTTTCTGTCATATATGATCAGTGATATTGCTTGAGTTCAGAGAGAAGGGGGGTCCATAAACATTTCATAATAATAATTAAAAATGCATGTACTGTAACAGTAACTGAACAATAGTGTTCAGTCTTATTATTCTGGGGACCTTGTGTTCTCCCTGACTCTATTACATTTAATTTGCCTTCTTTTTTATATATATATATATATAACAGTGTGGTGTAATGTCACTGACATACTGTGTTGAGGTAAACTCTGAATCATTCAAGAGTTAAAATCTTCATTATAATAAAATTCTCAGTCTAGTTCATTGGCCCAAATTTTTAAGCAGTAGTATGTTATATACAAAGAACAACAAACTACAGCTAATAAAGGGTGATTCAATTGGTAAAGAATTCTTGGCTCACGGTATATAAGGTTGTAAATTCAAATCATGCGATCAATAGAGAACCTTATTGGTTTGATGATACATAAGTATATCTACTATAAACACATTATCTAAGTTTGGAGGTATATACTAAGCCTGATTAGCCCCGGAACACAACTCACATGTACTACTTGAACTTTTTCATGAAAAAAAAAGAAC
Organism: Vachellia pachyceras; assembly: GCA_025593235.1. NCBI lineage: Eukaryota > Viridiplantae > Streptophyta > Magnoliopsida > Fabales > Fabaceae > Vachellia > Vachellia pachyceras. Next base: position 7,577 of record JANTPZ010005724.1, read on the forward strand.
AAGTAACTACACACAGATATATAGACACACACAAGTAATTAACACGATAGTTAAAAAAAAAAACCCATCTCTGTGCATGGTGCTGCCATGATTTTCCCCAGAGAGTGAGTGGGGCGGAGGGAAGGGGATCTTTTTCGTGAGAAGAGAAACCTTAGATAAAGTCCCAACATAGAAAATGAAGTACTTGATGATGATGCCTCTGTGAAACCCCAAACCCACACGTGTTTTCGTATCAGAACACTTACCACACCAGCTGTGGCACCAACAAACAACAAAACATACAGCTCCCTCCTTTTTGATCTCTAATGGAACAAAACGAAACCTCTCTCTCTCTCTCTCTCTCACAATCGCGTACCATTTCCATTTGCATGGCATTTATGTGTTCGAAAATATATGGGAAGGTGACGATTCAGTGATCGTCATGGATGGGTTGTATTGTATATGTGTACGTACGTTCTCATCATCACAGACCTAGCTAGCTGGGGCCCCACGATCTCATGGCCAAATTGAATCGCCACCTTCCATTTCCATCAACCGTATGTATGTTTGTATGTAAGTAAGTATGAATGTATGAAACTTAGCCTCTCTCTCTCTCTCTCTCTCTTCTCGGTTGGTGGGTACGAATGGTAATCCAAGTTCTTAGGCTGACCCTGCAGGTGCGACATGATGAAGTATCTGGCTTCAATTCCTTGTTCTCTTCCAGTACACACAATAATAAATATCTCCAACACGTATAGAGACAAAATCATGAGACTGTTGCATCTTCCTCACTGTCATCAGATCAAAAGGTGATCACGACGCGATTTATATTCACACAATCATACACACACTTTTGTGTGTGTAATAACTGTGCATAAACTGGGTAATCGCATTCTAGTTGTGCTTAATCATGCTTCTGATTTCCATTAGCGTACCAGGAGCATCCCCAATTAACATCACTTTTTTGTTTTACCAAGAACAACAATATTATTTGAAGTATTGTTAAACATTAAATATATACAGGTACATCTTTATATGAGAATTCAAATATTAGATCATCACGTAACTAGGATTAGCCATTTTTGCTATACTAACTCGTAGCACGGTCGATTATTAGTGTCAATTTTATTGAAGATAAAAGTTTCAATTTTCACATGGCGTGGTTAAATGGACAATAAATAATATTATGCATAACCTCTTAATCCTTGTAGATATTTGGGCGGGGGTGTGTGCGTGTGAATACCAATTAAGACTTCAACAATCCTTTTCATATATATATTTTTTCATTGGTGTTATTTAACTTTGCTCAAGTTTCGGTTTAATCTCGAGTTTATAAATTTGCTAAAGTTACGAGGATTAGCCATTTTTGATGGAATGTTTATTTATCATTTTTTATTTTATCTCTCTATTAGTGTATTTGACTTTTGGCTGATTAAATCTCTTATTTAAAACCTCATAGTAATTCCATTCTTTAAGGTTAAAATATACATTCGGTTTTTTAAGTTGATATCAAATTTTTAGTTGGTTATTTAAATTTAAAAAGGTGTACTTTTCGTCCTTTATATTAACATCGTTAGTTTTGTTTAACGAAAACTGCAAACTTATGAAATATAAATGGTGATTATACAATTAAAAATTATAAAATATATTTAAATTTTAAGTACTTGATATAATCATTTTTATATTTAAAATTCATTCATGTTTTGTGATCATTTAATTCTATAATTACCATTTAAAGTTGATGAGTCATCATTTTCCGTTAAATGAAACCAATAGTGTTAAGGCAAAAAAGATTAAAAATGTAGTTTTTAAATTTAATAGATTAAACTGAAATTTAATGTAAATTTAAATGACTAAATGTATACTGTAACTTTTTGTTAATGATATATGTGCCTTTCCAAACGGGCTTACAAAACTAAATCACACTTTGTAGTTCGTAGATCGTACCCAATAACCTTCACACAAACCCACAGCCCAATATTTTGGCCCAAAAGAGAAACACTGTCAAATGCCCATAATTTTTAATGCTGAAGGTTGATTCAGCGGTCTGGGCTGATCCAAGTTTAACTAAGGTCAGAGGTTCGAATCCACCTTGGGTATGCAACTCCTTTAAAATCCAGGGCCAGCTGTCCCACCCATTGAGGAGCCTACAAACCAGCGAGGGGATTAATCACTACTGTCGGCAGTGGATACCCTGATCTAGTACCAAAAAAATTTTTTTAATGCAGAAAAATTGTGCATTGGCAAAAAGAAAGGATAAATTTTTAAAATTATTTATTCATGAAAAATGTGTGTGGGATGTGATACCCAGGTTAAGAGGGTAAAAATGACATTATTGACTCAATTGCTGTTGAGGGAACTTTTTTTTAAATTTACAGATACTTAAATTTAAGATCTCGTATTTAAGAAAATGATCAAATCAGGTTTTATCTTTATTACTATGTATAAAAAGAAAATGGTGCTAACAATAACATACGCAATTAGAATTGTTTTTATGATTTTCCTGATAAGATTATAAACTAATATTTATTACCAAGTTTTAAGAAATTTTCCATCATTTTTTAAAAATATTTTGTAATTTTCCTAAATTTAACAAAAATTCCATTAGACTAAAATGTAATGATATTTTAAAAAATAATGATGGATGAATAAACCCTTACTATAAGATAGGGAAATTTTATCAGGCGTGTGTGTGTGTTAGCCAAATCTTTTTATTTCATTTTGTAAATTATTTTTTTTATCAAGTGCATCTCATCTTTCCAAAATTTGATTGTGTAATTAATTAGCAAATCAAGGAACCATACTTTTTTTATCTAACAAGATGTTCGCTTTTTTTAAAACGTGGTTGGGAAATCTTTACCCTCAACGTCCACGCAAGTTCAGATAAAAAGCATTTTAAAATCCGTAAAAATCTTGAAATTTGTAAAAAAACATATTAAAATCCGTAAATTCTTCTTGGATTACGCAAATTCCTCTCGAAATCTGTAAACTTCTTTCTCCCAATGGATTGTCAAACACACACTATATTTTTTTGCTGAAAGTAATTATATTTGAGACACGATTGGTCATTAGGAATTTTAATTTTGATTTAACACAATCTTTTTTTATTTTTATAGAAAAAAGATTTTTGAGCTTGTCCCAATCCAAAAATTAATCAGGACTGGAGTGGCCTAGGAGCAGCCCTAGGCTTGTTGTCGGTGGTATTTTTTTTATTTAAAATGGAAGTATAAAACAAAACAGAAGAAATCGAATGCCTTGTTTGATTTATAGGAAAAAATTATTTGTTTTTTTTAAATGGTTAATTTTTAATTAAGCCTTTCGTTGAAAGAAATAGAAATATTTTTTGAGAGTTTACAATTCAAAACCACTACTTTTTATTTTTTTGTCCTATTTTATTATTTTCTTTTTTTATGGGTATTTTATTATTTTATTTATTCCATGTTTTAACTTGCTATCTCACTTTTGCTTTCGTCTAGATTTAATTTTAATAGCAATTATTCCAAAGATTTTTTATAATTTTTAAATGTAATTTTTTCTAGAACAATCATCTAAACATTTTTTTCCTTCTCAAAAAATTGAAATATCCTATTCAAGCATGCGTGGATGCTCCATAGCACCTAACAGAATTTTCGATTATTTTGATTTATTTTTAAGTTTTAAATCATGAGTTTTGATACTGAGATGATCCAAATTCTTATTAAATTGTAATGATCAATATTTTAAACAGAACGGAATTTCTTGACAAAAAAAAATAAACAGAACGGAATTTAATGGACCCAAACGTATATTTTACAATTTAAAGAGTTAAAACTAAATTAAAATAAAAGTAAACATGTGGGGGTTAGAAATTGTATTCACCCTTGCTGTGAGCATTCTTTTGTTTTCCAACGTTAACTTATTTTAATGTTCTGCTCCCTTGATGTTTGCTATTTACAACGCATCACATCTTCATAAATAAGGATATGGTTAAAAAATTATATTTTTTATATATTTATCATTTTGAATTAATTTTAATCATTGGTCCGTTTTACGAGTAGTTGTTATTATTTAAAAAGGTATGAGGCATAACTACTATACCAATATACTCATTTATCCTATTTATAAGTTACTTTTAATATTTTTGACACATATAAATGAAAACTTAAACCACATTAACTTTAATTTAAAAGTCAATAACATTCCAAGTCTATTTATGTTCAATATCTAATATAACAGTACGTAATAGATAAAAATATAAAATTATACATTCATTTAAAAAATTATACATCCAGATCTCTGTCACAGACCTCCATTGCAACATTGTACAGTTCATGGCAAACCTCCGTCGCAGATATGGCAACTGGTCTGTACAGCTGGTTCGTTCTTGTCCTCTTCATTTTCATTCCAGCTTCATCAAAAATCGTCAGAGGTTGCCGTGAGTGCCTTCATTTTCATCCTCATCTTCGTCTTCACCTTTCCAGTGCCTTCGTCTTCATTCCAGATTCACCGAAGGTCGCTGGCTAAGTGCTTGCCGACAATGACGTATGTGCTGGAGGTCATCTTCGCCGCTATGGGTGTCAATGGTACTATGGGGATGAGGGGTCAAGATGGTATTACAGAGGTGGAATTGGCAAATTTTTTGGTTTTGAGATTGAATTGATTTTGGTGGAATTTGGACAATTTGGATTCAACATAGAATTGCAATTCTTTGTATCAAACATGTAATTATGGTGGAATTCATCTTCAAATTCTTTTTACATCCAATCTCTATTATATAGAGTTAAAAACATTTTTAATCACTAATCAAAATCAAGAAAAATTGGTATTTTTTTGCAAATTTACTTTTATTTATTTAATTCATTCATATTTAAAATTTTGGATTGCATGCCAAAAAATAATTAAATCAAACTTCAAATAAAAATCATATTAAGAATGTAATTAACACTAAATTTGGTGATTTACAATAAATACAAAGTGGGTACTTTTCTTGGTCCCCTACTCTAGCAATTGAGTATTTCCTGGGTGTATCTAATCCATCCATATAATGAAAACAATCATTCCCTTCCATTCTAAATTTTATATATTGATAAGTATGACTTTCACACTAAAAAAAAA
>JANTPZ010005725.1:0-12987 GCA_025593235.1 Vachellia pachyceras
CAGACAAAAGGCCCATTCACAGTGGCACCATAATAATTGGAATACTCAACTTCATCCCAAAACCCAGAATTCAGCGAGTACCTTTCAATTTGTATAGCATGAATTCCAACGTTGCTGCTTTGAGAAGGGTAAATTCTGACAACCTCGTAGTCATTGACACAGGCATTATAAGCAAATCCTAGGAGGCAATATGGTGAGACCTTATGAGGGAGCAGAGCATTAGAGTTCTCAATAATTCGTCTGATTTGCCTCGTTGCTGGATTCCAAAGAAAAATGCAAGAAGATGGGTCATGAGAATAATGAGAAACGCATATCAGACCATTGCAAGAACCAACTATCTTGAAACCCATATCAGAATCTGTAACTCTAGGGACATGAAATTCTTGAATCTTTTTACTTGAAATATCAAACAGGAAGAATTCCAATCCACTACTTTTCTGGTCCCAGTGAAAGCGTTGAATGATGAGAAAAGGGTTCTTGCTGGAATGGTAATTGAAGTGGTCCAAGATGAAACTTGAACTTCTCAAAAGACCGTAACACACATTACACACTGAACTGAAAGGGATTAAGATCTTCACGGGAAGCCTTATCAAGAGGTCTCTGACTGTTTCAGTTCTTGCCGCCGCGCCGGAGGGCACAGTGTTGATTTCGTTGATCGCCATTGTTGCTTTAAAGGTTGTAAGATCACTGAACTATGCCCAGGAAGAAGAGGCTTCGGTGTCGATATATGTGAGAACTTGAAACTCGAAGGGACGGACTTCTGGGGGTAATCGAGGAGCCAAATTCAAGAATAACAGTGTGCAGCATCGGGAGTCTTGGTTAAATGCATCTTAGACGAACTTTTCATTTGATTTGATGCGAGACACGGGGAAAAATAAATGCTATTAATTAAATATTTATTGAATAAAATATGTTATTCTCCCTTCAATTGATTAGAGCTATTTTTATTCTGATCTCAAAACCTTCAATTTTAAACCGTTTAGAAATATCCCATATAAGATGTTTTTTAATTTAAGATACTACAAAATAAATGCATGTCAATGAAGGAAATTTTAGCTTTAGTTAGTTGACTGCATACTAATAGTTGATTGAATCCAAAAATGTTGATACTAAAAGGCAAATCCATGTACTTATCAAGATAAACCAAATCGGCCAAGTCACCCCAGAACCCGACCATGTAACCGATCCTATGCATGGGTGACTAATGGCAACTTGGTCAAACCGACGAGCTGTTGGGTTAGTCGGGCTACATTTAAAAAAAATGTAACATTCATCATGACACTATTTACACTTTTTATTTTTAAATATTTTTGTATTAATAATTATTAGTTTAGTGATTTCATATTGTAGATATGAATATTTTATCATTATTTATGTTTATATTTTTGCTAGAAAAAAATTTTAGTGATTATGATATGAATGTATGTTAAATTGATATTGTCAATATTGGATAAATATTTTATCAATGATTCAAGACGTCCAATTAATATTTTACTATTTGGATCATGTGACAAGAAATTGAGAATTAAAATTATTTTAATACCTCACCGGTCTTACATAGAGCTAATTCAAAGTAACACACTAATATTTAACCCACTACCTTAACCAATTTAAAAGGTAACTGGATTTAATAACTTTGGAAATATGAGATAACTTAAGTCTGTGTTTATTTACCAAGAAACGAGGCCCTATAATTAACTACATATTACTCATTATACCTCTGTTGAAAATTTTTATTTAGAAATTAGCCATTTATTTGTATTTATTTATAAGTTAAAATATACGTTTGATTTTTACACCAAGTTCTAGTTTAATTATTTAAATTTAAAAATACACTTTTTAATCTCACCATTAATTCATTTAATATAAAAGATTACTCTACAGATTTATATGGTGATTCAGTTATTAAGTGATGATATAAAATTTAAAAATTTAAAAATAAATATATTAAATAATCAATATTTAAATATATTTTAATAAATAAATAATTACACAATGATGATTAAATAAGTATTCTCCGTTAACTAAAAATTAAATGAGTTGACGTTAAAAGACTAATGCCACATTTGGCACATGGAAGTGTTTTTTAAGGAAATTAAAATGGATTTAGAAGTGGAAATGAAGTTTAAAACCCATTTGATAGATTAGTGGTATGAGTGAGAAGTAAGATATAATTTTTAATTAAAATATACAATTTTTAACGTGAAAATACCACCATACTGTCAAACAAGAGAGCGTCTTCTATTAAAAAAAACAGAGAGAGCGTCTTCTCTCTTCCACCATGAACACTGTTGCCAGTGAACATGAATTGATTAAAGTCAAAATCTCACAAATCTCAAACAAAAATCACAATCTAAAAAGAAAAAATTATACTAGAATCAGCGACATGAAAAAAAAAAATATCAAACCAAAAAGGAAGATCAAAGGGGAAAAAAAATCTTAAACAAAAAAGCTTAGACCCTCATCGGGTCTGGACAAAATGTTACATATCTGGAAGCTTGGACCTCCAACACATCTGAAAGACCTCCGTCGGCGCATATGGATAATGCAAGAATGTCGCATATCGGGGGGAGGGGCCACAGATCTCCACCACCTTTTCTATTGTCCCACAGTCGTCCCACGTCATCTTAAATGAGGGAGCTACATAGGAAGATGAGACCTCCTACTCCCAGATATTAAGTCGAAGAAGATGAAAGCCGGAGAGGACGCCATGAATGGTGGATGTAGACGCCAGAGGGACACCTTGAGCGGTCGAGGTAGACGCCGGATACAAAGGGGAAAGGGATGCAATGTTTATTACCTTGATGGGCAAAATTGTCCATTGATAAAATAAATGAGGATACAATGGTCAAAATATTTCAGTTCCATAGAATGCTCCATAGGTATAGATTCAAACATAACAAACAACTAAACTTGAGGATTCCAATTCTCATGCCCTAATTCTAACATACCAAACGAGACATAAAAAAGACAATACAATTTTTTAAACTAAAATGATCAAATTGAAACTTCATCTAACCATCACGAACTATATATACTCTAACCTAATATCTCCCCATCTTCATTTTGTGTTCTTTCTGTGTTTTGGAAGTTACGAAAATAACAGCCAAAAAGCAAATTTCACAAACCAACCACAGCTTTGAAAAACATGAACCAGCTTTGGGATACAATAAAGGGGCATGCAAAATAAAATCCTCTAAAAAAATGAGGGACATGCAAAAATAGGTTTCCCAAGTCAAGCTTGTGTCAGATGCTAAGACTTCAACACTACAAAAGTCAGTCCAATTACAATATATAACCTGATCAGAAACCACTTCAACTAATATAATGACCAATTACAAAACCTTTAGAATATGGAGAGGTCCAGATAAAATAAATCAACGTCACTTGAAACAAAATTAACACATTCTCTCTTCAAAGCCATGGAAGGAAGGCACTATATATAGCTCAATGTAGATAACCTTCAAATGCACACCATTACATCCCTCCCTTTTCATCTTTTAAAGGAGAAAGGCCAAAAAGGTCTTCACACGTCAAGGTACACATTACTCTTCATTTTGACTTTCATCCTTGACAAGTTTAATCATATCGTCAATTCGAAGAATTGTAATAGCTGCTTCAGTTGCGAACTGAAAAAAAAAAAAAAAAGTTTTCCTCAGATGACTGTAAAGGGAACTGTCCTGCCAAATCAAAAGGCTCTCCAACAATTATCTGTAACCGAATGTTTACCTGAAGTATTTTTACTTTGCTCATTGCAGGTTCAATGACTCCAGCTTCCAAATTGTTTCTGATCGTTCCCTTAGAAAGGTCCAATCCCATGCTGGCCAAAAGAGGGGGGAAAACATCAGGCCAAGCCAAATAAACACGTCTACCACAAGGAATAAAATATTGATCACAATGACACAGTTACATAGACAAACAAAGCTTCCCATCCCATAAGCTTGTCAAATACCTAGATAAGTGTTTCTTATCTGCTTTAGTTTGTGCTGTATGGTGGTAAGCACGTAGTTTTGCAACCAACTCAGTGGCATCCTTAGCGGCATTGACAGCAAGGACCTGCAAAGTATTGTTCACAAATGTATCTTCGGAGTTACTAAAATGGTAGGCAACAAAACATAACTAGATAGATACTTTGCATACAAAAATGGCGATCTTGTGCAGAATTTACAAGAGAGAAGAAACAGATTCTTTCAGAAATTGAATCATAGAGCCAATAATGAATAGTAAAATTTGGCGAACTTGTCCAAAAAATTTTAGAACAAGCAAATGCTCCCGAAAGAGGGTTTTATCATCTTAGCTTGTACCAACCTTGGGAATGATTAACAAAGATTCAGCAAACTCTGCAATAGCCAACTGCTCCCGAGATCCCAAAGTTGTAGCAAGATACTCGAGATATACTGATAATGCAGATTCAACAGCACCTCCACCAGCCACAACCTATGTTTTGACCGGTAAATTCAGTAAATAAAATTAAAAGACAACTGCAAATTTTACAAGTCATAAAAACATTCCTTACAAGTTTAAACGTCACAGTTTAAATTTATTAAGGACCATTTTCTCAAGTCATTTTAGGAACCAGGAAGTAATGTGGAATGCGGGGCTTCTTTTGCTTTCTTCCCTGCAATAAAATCAACCTTTGGTTCGATGATGCTTACAATGAATGAAATGCCTAGGGCACAAGTTAAAACTCTTCTATGACTTCTTATCGTTTCTTTCCCCCATAATTTATAAACAGCCCAAGCTGACTTCCACAACATGAACAGTAAAATTTACAACTTTCGAAATACTCATTAACCGTGATTTGGATCTGCCACAGAACTTTTCAACTCTATAACGCCACTATTACATATACAGTTCACACAAGCCAAACACCCACCAATAGAACCTTTAAACCCCTTAAGATGCCAAAGGAACTAACATCAAGAAACACAATTGGTCATTCAGCCAGATGTAATGTATGAGCTTCAGTTTCAAAGATTTGAACATATTAATAATTGGCTGACAATTTAACTAAGCACCAGCCATGGAATATTAACCTTCATCTAGTGAGAATGAAAATTTAATCAATTGTCACGGAATTAACAGTCTATAGCTAAAGAAATCCTAGACACCACACCTGATATTCTATCGATTCTTGGGCATTACCAAGAAACCCTATGCATGAAGCAACACAAGTTACATAAATTTCAAAAGTACTACTGCTAAATATCTGTGCCGCTGCCAACCTTCCTATATCCATCAAAGAATCATGGTCCAAAAAATAAACCATAACACTGCACTGTCTGTAAGTTAGCTAATTAAATCTTAATTCATTGGCATCCTATGATAGCTGGCCTCCAATGCAGGTTTTTGTTCCACCACTCTGCTCCTCAAGCCACAATATGATGACCCAGGTCTCAAGAACAACAGACCAGAATAAAATCATCATATCATTTGGCTTTATCCGTGCATTGTGGTAATTATTCTATTATGTTAATTGATCAAACAATTTCCCTCAGTTGTTATCGTAGGCAACAGTGTTAGCAGTGTCAGCACCTCAAACTTGGACCTACATTTGTTAAAAAGGTTCATCTGGGGAGAGCCCAAAGTCAACATTAAGAACAAAATTTCAACCCAGAATACCTTATATGCGAGACATTTCAACAAAAAAATTATAAAAATTAAAGTAAACCAACATAAGAAACTTCAAAGTCAGATAAAAAGCTACAGTATGCAGAAAGTTACCGTATTTGATTCAAGAGTTCTCTTGACAATTGATAAAGCATCATGCAGAGCTCTATCCATCTCATCAAGCATATAGTCATTCGCACCTCTGAGAACCAAAGAGACCTGTAGAATAATAAATAAACAACAAGAATACAGGGTGCGATGAAATACAAGATTAATATATTTTGGGAAAACCTACCAAGAATACATATTTTCCTTTTATGCCTTTTATTTTAATTTCATGTTTCATTTAATTTTAACATTCCTTTAGAGTTGGGGGGAGGGTTGGCTATGGGGTTCTATAAATAGCCCATATGCAGCTTATGTAAGGATGACTTTTTGGAAATGAAAATTTGATATATTCTAGTTGTTCTGTTCCCTCTATCTCAGTTATTCTTTCTCTTCCTCTTTGCCATCTCCCTCATCTTTCTTCATATCCCCCTTCTTTCTGCTTATTCAGTCCGCTTCTGGTCTTACCTGTCCCATTATCTCTGTTCATCCAACATCCACCCCGCCCCCCGGGGGGGGGGGGGGTTCTATTGCCTTCCTACCTCTGTTTGCATCTTTCTTCAAACATCCGGCTATGGTTTTTTTCCTGTTATAATCAGTGGCCTAAATTTTGATGTAATCACATCCAAAATATCTATTATTCAATAATAGAAACTACTTCTTCACAGCAATAATGGAGGATTACACACTAAGAAAACACACACTGCCCTATGCATTCGAGATGCACTCTTCCAATTCACACTTCAGACTTTTCATGCCCTCTCTACAGCCAATTGCACTGCTATATAGCCTTCTCTCTTCCTAACTGTCAACACTAAAATACTACAAAACAAGTACCCACACTCACATGGTTCACACCCCACATGTCAATATTACCCTTGTGTCCAACAGTGTTTTACATCAAGGTGTCAATGCACACTACAGGCAATGTACACAAACTAAATAACAGTCTAAAAAATTATATCACCACTTTCCTTTTAATTTGATACCTTCGGACTGTGATGGACTTAAATTTTAGGTGACTCGACAAGTGAAGGGCTTAGGTTCCAAAGGTGGCAGGCTTAGACCTATATGCCACCATGATCCCAAATTTTGCTTGATTAGCATGGGTGATTAAACAACGGTCAAGCACAATTCAGTATCAAATCTCAGGCTAGTCACTTACAGCACTAGTAGTCTTGGTCCCTTTTATCATAATTACGGCATCATCAGCAATACGCTCCTCCACAACCTCATCTGCATATCCAAGAATTGTTGGCTCAAATGTTTCCTCCCCTTCCATATCAGCAAATGTTGAGACCTGCATCCATCAAATGCAGTTGACAGGGCAAGAGTTAAAATCCATTGAGAATTTAGTATGATGAATAACAATGTCAGCCATTACAGGAGTAAAAGAATCAACACCTAACAGGCCAGGGTGAAGGCTCAACATGAAATATCAAAATCAAGAGAATATTCCAATCAACAGCCGAGGAAAAAAAAAAGCTTTTGTAATTTAACTTGAGAAGAGAGCAAAACTCAACAGTCCAAATTGGCAAATGGTACAAAAAGATTTGTGGAAATAGACTTTCATTTTGTTAGACTAGTTGGGCATCGCAACTAGGCAGGAATGGATATTTATGAAGGTGAACAGCATGGACAGGAAAAGTTGCACTTACCAGGATGAATACTGGAAGCAAATATTTATGCTTATTCCCAACTTCTACAATAGCTCTTAGGCATAACATTAAAGTGAAAGAAAAGGTCTTACCATCGTTGCACCAGTTGCCTTGGCAACATGGCGCATATCCTCTTTCCGCACTCGTCTTACAGCAATCGCCCCAGCCTCAACAAAGTACTGAAAGAAAATGAAAATTAAAATACAAGTACTTGCTAATTATGCTGCCTCAAATCAAATATAGAAGACGAGATCTACACCAAAATAACACAAATCTCTCAATTTGACACAAGATCAGTAGTAAAACATAGCCAATTCAAATTGATATTAAGTTTCACATCCCAAAATAAAAGAACTGAGCAAACATATAGCAAACCAAAAATACTAATCACTGCATCAGTAGAAACTGGAAGGCATAAGCTGCAAAAATGACACGGTACAGGTTCTTGTATAATAAGATGAATATGTAAAACAGAAACTATTACATGTTTGTGTGTATATAGCGATAAAAGGAGCAACAGGCAGATAAGAAGAAATGAGAGCCCCATGGAAACAAAAGTAAAGTTAACTCAATCCTCAAGAAAGAAAAATAAAAGATGCATGATTAGCTATTTCCCAGAATTCTGATTAAGAAAATGAAGATGCAAAAATATGGAAAGATGAGAAAAGCTTGTTTCATCTAAAGCATTCTGGAAGAATAATCTATTCAAATACATCTGTCATAGGAGAAAATTCAATATAGTTCACAATACACATGTATAGAGTTCCCAGGTTCCAAAGGCCTAAAAGAGATCACAAGTTAAATAAACAAAAGATAATACTAAATAGCTAGGCATTTATCCTGTTTGAATCTCCTCTCCAAAAAGGGATCATCTAGAGAAAAACGCACCTTCAATGCCATGTCATCAATTCCTTTGGTAGTAAGAACAACATTGGCCCCAGCCTTCAGTAGTTTTTCAATTCGTTCTTTAGTCATATCAGCCTCTCTGTGATGAAATCAAGACACCACTTATTGAACATATCACAACAATAATATATTATTTAATGCTTAGAGATGGAAGAAGGAAGAATTGTCTTATTAAATATATCTGACAATATGACTATCTGTAAATAATAAATATCTCCTACAAACCCCATTGCCATTTTCATGCCTAAATGGAAGTGCTAAATTCATATTTGTGTGATGGTTTAAACAAAATTCATTCCGGGAAGGTACATATATGGCAGTAATATATTATATACCTTTGACGAATTTTCTCAAGTTCCCTAGGATCAGAGACTACGACTTGGACGCCCAACTGCATTTTTGTCTTCTGAAGATTAAAATCAAGACAAGCAATTTTTGCAGGGGCAACTCTAAGAGGCATTCCTTGGGCAGCGCGGCCAGTGTTTAGAGCATAACCATTCATTAGATAGCTATCTCTAGCACTTTTTCCATGAGCTTTCAATATATTGATTCCCTGGAAATTAAAAAAATAAAACATTTAAATCAAATCGAAGCCTCAGATCAAGAATTAAAAATTGAAGCAAGAACGAACTAAATATTACCATAAAAAATGCTCAAGCCTACAATTGATGACCAGATAACATATTACCAAATTTGACATCTTTTAACATGGAAAAGAAATTCTCAGGAGCATATTATCAAGCCCAGTATATTACCAACCTTGATTGGGTATTTAATTTCACCCCTGGCATTGGTTGTCTTTACTGCTTGTACCGCTTCTACAACCTGAGTATTATACAAAAAGTTCAAATTGATTATAGAAAAGGTGTTAAGCTCAAACAACATTTAGCATCGTGCACCAACAAATCAAAAACTAAAGTACAATTACTCTAAATGAATTGATGATGATTTCGACAAAAGGAAAATTTAAAAGAAGTCCTACCACAGAATGCAGCAGACAGATATCACAACATTCTTCAGATTTTTGAAATACAATGAAGCTACCAAAATTATAATTCCGGGGAAACCTACAGTTTGTAAATCAGTTTATTGTCCAGGTTCCCTACCTCTTCATTTTTTCCTTAAATTGATTCATTAACATATTCTAGATATCATTTAGAAAATTCTACATAAGAAAAGAGTTCTCATTCCGGACGCATAGACACAGCACAGATACTGGAAATTATGTTTACAGTCAAGGAATATTATAGAAAGCATAAAACATTGATTCTTCCCACTGCTAATCCCAGAAGATACAGAAACTGAAACTAAATTGTTTAAAAAAGCTTTATCCAAACATACCAAATTCGCAAAGAAGTCACTATCACCAGCTATCAACTTTGATGACATGCTGGTCTTGGCACAGTTAATCAGTGAATCCTTTCCAAGCTTCTCCACCTACAATGACAATATAATGCATAACAGCCAACACATGAATCAATCTTCACACAAAATCATGGCAAATAGATCAGAACTAGCCATTGGTTCACTGAATAAAAGGAGCCAATGGCCAAGAGAAAGAGTTTTAATTAATAATGAAACATCACACCATAAACCTTTCTTTTTTTTTTTTTTAGGTAACACCATAAACATTATTTTTCATTCCACATACTTCTGTATTAATTAAATAATTATAGGAATAATAAGCACCAGGCCCAAAATGTGGTCCACCTAGTGGTGTAAGGCTTTGTTTTTGTTGTTGTATAGGAATAATAAACACATCCGACATAAGACAATATTCTTGTGCTATCAAAATCAGAATAATTTAACATACAGAATACTCTTAATCCTAGACAACTGTCATTGTGCTATTGCCCATGGATGACTTTTCTAAAATAACATGTTTTCTATATATGCTTGCAAAAATTTCTGCACGCTACTTTTGAAGAGGGGAGAAAATGAGAGAAGAAAGATAAACTATGCTCCTGTAATTTATAGCAATACTACATCAGCTCAATAATGCTATTATAGGGAGATCTTACCTTGACAGATAGCTTTTCTTCGACATATTTGCAAGCTTCCCTCATAGCAAGCTATCCAAAATCCATAACAATTAACAAGGATAAGTGATAAGATTGCTACATAAACTCAAATTCCTATTCAGCAAGCAATGATTTTGTACTTCTGGCCTCAAAGGCAATATGTTTTTAACTAAAATAGGAATAAAGATACTTACTCGATATCCACTGATAATTGAGGTCGCATGAATCTTATTTCTCACTAGATCATTGGCTCTCTGCACAAAAAATTAGATGTTGCTCGATGATATCCTATGTGATTAAACCCAGCTGCTAAAAAATGAGGTTTTGTACGTACCTTTAGTAACTCTGCAGCTACAATGACCACAGAAGTTGTGCCATCTCCAACTTCTTTATCTTGAAGTTCAGCCAACTCTACCAATACCTGTGAGTCCATGGATGAATGTCAACATGAAGGTAGGGAAAGACAGATCACAAAATAAAATATGACCCTCTTCACCTTGGCTGCAGGGTGCTCTACTTCCAACATTCTAAGTATAGTAGCACCATCATTCGTAATGGTAACGTCACCAATGTCATCAACAAGCATCTGAGATAAACAACAAACATAAATGTGCAGTCTTAAGATCGCATAATACATTATTTATGATAATTGTTAACATCCAAAAACAAGAATGCGGGAGTTACAACAAAACCACGCCACAGGATAATACCTCAACTAACCCAGAAAGGCTCATAAGAAGAAAGAAAAAAGGATGCGAAGGAGATTATATGAGCGCATGTATATTATCACTTGTATCCAACGGAAGAAGCAAACAACACCAAGGGACAGCCGTACCTTATCGAGGCCAACAGGTCCCAATGAAGATTTCACAATGTTAGCAACTGCTTGGCATGCCACCACTGTAAACAACATTAAAAGCGCAATTGCACAAATCAGAATTATAACTTGATACCGATTTACAAACAATGCATAAAAACAGCCACATTTTCAAGTTAACATATGTAATCGAAAAAAAAAAAAAAAGCGTCTTTTCAAGAGTGGAAGTTGTGAGAAAGGTACCATTTTGGGTCCGAACGTCCTGCCCAGATTGGCGCTCTCCGGAAATATCAAGGGTTTGTGCAGCAAGTGCCATATATGATTTCTACAAAGAAAAGAGGGTGAAAGAAACCTTATGTGAAACTCGGAAATGAAGAAACAAGCGACAGTAACTACAACAAGCACGCGGATTTCTTTCTAATTCCTATAACAACTTTAGAGAAAGAGATCCAGAAAAGACATAAACCTACAATGCAATAGAAAGACGAGTGAAACAAGACCAGGAAAATCAGATGGGATGATCGGAGGAGCAGGACAGAGGGGTTTAGGGTTTCTCTATGGTATTTGTTTTACTCTCAGGTCTCAGCCTCAGTCCCAGTCTCTCGGACCTTCAAGAAGGGTTTCTCTGGTATTACCGAAGGTGATTTTTTTTTTTTTGGGCCAACGAACTACCAAAGCCCTTAATTTCGCCATATTTTGGACAACTTAAATATTCTATTTCTTTAGATTCTGTAATAAAATTTAAATTTTACTTTAAAATTGAAATTTTATCTAAAAATTTACATTTTTTAAAAATTTAGGCTGTGTTATAAAAATTAAATTTGGAAAAAAAGTCATTTTCTTATTCAATCAAACCATGTCCCATGATAAATTTTCTCCTTCATCTTCTTTTATCTTTCCTATTTGCTTGTTACCGGAAACTGTATGAGTTATTCTCATCATAACTTCTCAAACACAATTACCTTTTCAAAACCTAGATTTTACCTCAGAATTGGTAAAAGCTATTAACCCAAAATCTAAATTTTACTGAACTCTGTAAAAAATATTATTCACCGAACTTGTTTAAACAAGATATAATATCATATGAGTGTAAGCTGTGGGTTTCGAAGGCAAGAAAGATTCAAAATGATGTGACGGGCCTCACATAGCTGCACCAATTATATGTGTCGGTGATTATTGATTTTTATTACTTAGTAACTATTTTTAGTGAAATTAATATTATGAATTGATTTGATTCAAATATTTAATAAAATCCAAGTCTTTTATGTTAATTTAAAAGAAAAACTAATACACTTTATAAATATATTATATTACCTTTAAAAAAAAGAATAGATGAATTACATATGAAATATCTATGTTTATAGTTAAATGTTATATTAATATTTAATCAATCGATTAAATTAATTTAAAAATGATAAATGTATCACTTTATTTAAATTTTTATCTTTCTAAAAAAATCAATCCACATTTGTTAGCAACGGAAGCTAACATTAATTTAAATAAAGAAAATTCAACTGCGCAGTACACAACTTGGAACCATCGTATGCAAAGAGTAGTTCCTCATAATTTTGAAAAGCCTTAATCCTATCATAGGGCTAGTTTAAAAGCTATTCTCAGAATAATTTTTACAGATTTCGAGGTAAAATTTAGGCTTTTGAGAATACATTTTGAAAAAATAGCTTTTACAGATTTCAAAACAAAACTTAGGTTTTGAAAAGTTATTTATGTTTGGGAAGTTATTAGCTTTTACGGATTCCGAGGCAATAAAGTGGTTAGGGAAGAAGAAAGAGAAAAGATGAAAAGTAGAAAAGAGGAAAGAGAAGTAAGAAAAAGTCGGAAAGAGGAAAGAAAAAGAAAGAAAAAATAGGAA
>JANTPZ010005726.1:0-10471 GCA_025593235.1 Vachellia pachyceras
TTGAAATCTGTAAAAACCATCTCGAAATCCATAAAACCATCTTGAAATCCGTAAAACTATTTCAAAATCCACAAAATACCTCGAAATCTGTAAAATCCATTCTTTTAACAGAGTTCCCAAACACACACTTATATCTCTATATTTTCTCCAGGAAAGATCTGAACATGAGCCTAGTAGATTCAGGGGAAGGTAATTACCAAAGAATGTACACGTGTCCCTTCTTGTCCATTCATGTGGGGTCCACCTCTTTGCATTTCGGTACGATGTTCGGTTCCACTATAAGTACGGTAGTACAGTTACAGCGCACCATGTCTCCCACTTTCCTTTCCTCTGTTTTTTTACACCTCTTTAACACACTATTAAATGTGAATATTTTATTTAGACAAAAATTTAAACGTGGAGTGGAAGATTAATCCGTTTGTGTTTTTCTACTGACCACATGTATTATTCAACTAGATGCAATTTTATTGAAAGCATTGTTATACATGAAACGATGTAATCTCCTTCACATATTTACCTTGATTTATATAAAAGTACTTCTCTCCCGTCTTTTCACACATTATCTCCCATGCTTTATGTTCTTCTTTAGATTTTACGTACATATTAAGCATATTTTTATGACACTTTTCTATTCTCATTTCGATTCCAATTCTATGAGTACCGAATAAGCCTCAAGTTATTAAACTGTTTTCATTGTAATGGTGGATTAAATGTGCGTATTTTAAGATAAAATCTATAAGTTGGCTGTAGAAAGATCCTGCTAAAATTATGGTAATTTCTTAATATTCGTGATAAAAAGGACGAGATAAATGCCACAGACAGTAGAATCAAATGAACAAAAAAGAGCAGACAAACAAGATAACGAACAACATGGTAATAATGCTGCCACGTTGTGCAATTCTTAATTGAACATGTTTCATTAAAAAAAGGAATAAATCCAAGATTCCCAATCCATTAAGGTATCATTAATTATCCTGACTTGTTGGTTATTATAATTAGAAGATAAAAAAGAAAAAGAAAAAGTCCACCTCCTAAATTCCACCCCCATTACATTAGCATGTGACGTCAACACTTCTCACTGCAAATCTTATCTTCTATTACACTCATACAGGTTTTGAACAACTCCAATTAATTTATGTAGTACAGATTTTTATCTTTTGAAACTTGTGGTTCAAGTTTATTTTTTAATTTTTTTTCCTTTCGAAAAAAATCAAATTCAAAATTGAGTTGCATGATATACTGTATCCGTTTAAAAACGCGATGGAGAAGTACTTTTAACAAGCTAATACAAATATTTAAATGAGATTATTTCGTTTTACAGAAAAACGATGTTGAACGTGCGTTGACTTCTGCAACCGTTTTGTCAAGAACTGTTATGTTTTTAATTTTATGGTTATTTAGTATTTCTTTTGACTTAATTTATCTTTTTTTTGTTTTGTTCCATTATTGGTCGCCGTACTAGATTGGCTATTTTTTATTTTTTGTCCTTTTACCAGCAGGGCCAAACTTTAGTTATAGACTTGTAGTCTTCGAGTGGGTGGCGGGCAATTCATAATTATTCAGAGGAAACTTTTTTAAAATAAAATCAAAAGAAAACAAAAAAAGGGTTCGATTCGAGATGCTAAAGGGACACGTGGCTGACGTTACTGGCAAATGTTTGGAGGGTGTGGTCCCCACCAGAAGGCCACGCGTTTCCCGGTTTCCTGCTAGTCAAGTGCGTGTCACGTGGGCCAGAAATTTTGTCGCTTCTCCTTTGGACTTTTCCTCCGTCGGTCATCACTTCACTGGCAACCTGACTTCACCGGTCGCTCGTTCCCCTCACAATGTGTTTCATTAACTTTATGGCCCGGTTGGTACAACGTGATGGTTGTTTGGATAGCATGTTTGAACATTTAAAATCTATTCTTACGTTCTCTGCGATAAAATTTTCATAGCATATTTATCTCGGAATCTATGTCCGTCCTCCCAACGGACTTACCAAACAAGGCTGTGATTGATTTTAATGGAGATAATATACTAATGAAAATGAAGATAGAATTCATATAATTTTTTTATGAATGTTAATTTTTTTAAAAATATAATAAAAAGACTATTTTGCCCTTAACCAAATTATACATTGGCAAAGAAAAATAAAAAATTTTGATCTAAAAAATATGGGTTTCATGGAACCCAAATGAATTACATGAATTTGTGTATGGAATTGAAATTAGGTACTTTTGTGAAATTGAATTCCACATGAAATTGTACTTTCATCACACCGAAAATAACTACGTCATGAAATTAAATTTAAATTTCAATTCCATCCTCTCATTTCCACGATAGCCTTAGCGTGTTGATGGAAAAAAAGAAAAAGAAAATTACTCCGTTAACCTTTCTATAGGTATATAATATAGGAAATGCTTGATATGCCACCCTACATAATCATAATTATAACTCAAGTGACACCAAAAATAAAATAAGGGTACTGAATATTAATGGTGTTCACTTCTATTCCATCCCATTTTCGATCACTTTGGGATGAACTTGTCCCATTTAAAAATAAATCGGAATTGAAAAAATTGTGGTGTGACAACATTATTGTTGGAACGAGCTTTATACTTTTTGTTGGGGAGTATTTATTTTTCGGATGCAACTGATTTTTTTTAAAGTAGTAACTAACATATTTTTTGTATATTCATGTTAGCTATATAAAATTATAATGATATTGCTTATATTTTTTATATACAAAATATTTAAAATCTAAAACTTCAATATCTAATGTTTTTATTTTTTTTACCTGAATATCTAGAGATATAGCTAATATCACTAGTGAAAATATGTTATCCTTTTGTTTTTATATATTGGATACAAAAAATTAGAAATATATCTAAGTAAACCACCCCTTAGTCGAGAACGATGCGTGGTTCTTCATATGAAAAAGTAGAAACATGAAATTTATTATAAAAATAGTACGATTTGATAAAAAATAATTTTTTTAAAACTTAAGGTTTAAATTAAGATTTTGTATCTAAAATAACATTTTAAAAATATTTTGTATTTAGATAAAATTTAGATTTTAAATTAAAATATATATTTGACAATAAAATCTATATTTTATACTAAAGTTAAAAAAAAGTGAGTTTAACATATGTTCCTTACGTGGCAAATGATAAAAGTAAAATTTGCCCGATATTACTTTATCCGCACCAAAAAGTCCTTGGCTCTATTTTTCTTTCGAGGTCTGCCACTATCGACTCGTTCCCCCACCCAGCCGGTTGCCCTCGCTGATACGCTCCACGTGTCTCATCCCAAACCCAATGGGCCATCATCTGGATGACGCCCCTGCCCTGAAAATTTTAAATGGGAAAGGCACTTTAGGCCTGAGGGGGGAGGGGACTTGGAAAGCATTGGTTTTTTTTTTTTAACTTTTATTAATAATATTGGTACTTTCTTGTGCTTCGTTTAGAAGTGTTAGACAAATCAGATTGACCCTTGAATGTCTATCATGTTCTGAAGCCCCAAAAGTTTAGGGTTTTTATTGTTTCAATCTGGTTTTCGCGGGTAAGTTCTTTCATTTGCTCAATTGTTTCTTCCTCAGTTTGGGATTTGATCTTGTGAGTGATTGACTACGGTGCGGGGCTTTTGAGGATTAGGGTTTTTGGGCTTGTGGAATGTTGTGAGAATTCTGGGCCTTCTTGGTGTTTTACTTGTTTGAGTTTGTTTTAGTTTTAGTCAGAATCGAATGATTCTCTGACTGCATGGTTGTTCTCTGGGAATTCTGGGAATTATGGAAATCAATTTGATTGTGCCATGTGGGAAATTCCATCATGTGATGAAATTGGTTGTGAATGTGGGATGGGGAGAGTTGGGTTCTTGAAGCTCCTTTTGGGATCGGTTAGACTTGTAAATTTGTCAAAATTCCATCAAATCAAATTATAGTATAGTAGCTTCTTGGTTTGCTTACCTGCCTCTATTTCTATAAGCTTAATTTGCATATTGGTACTTTCTCCCTTGCTTCCGTTTGGTTCTGAATAGATTGACAAAAGAAATGTAGCAGTGCCTGCATTTTTATCTTCTGGTCGATATTAATTTCTGGGCGTTGGCTAAGAGTTGAAATTTTTTCTCTTTCAACAGTTGCATGTACAGCAGATCAGGAGAAACAAGAAATGAAAACGACTTTATTTCTGTAAAATTCCGTTGATCTTTGATACTTCATCTGCTCTTACGATAACTTGGATTAGATAATTGTATGGAAAGCGTTACCAGCAATTCACTGTAACTAATACCCCAAAATTACTTGCCTTTCTCATAGACCCATTTCCCATGCCATTAAAGAAGGGCGGAAAATTATCAAAAAAAAAAAAAAAAAAAAGAACACGAAGAAGGGCGGAAAAACCGTAAAAATCTAACTGAATAACCAACTATTTCTCTTGGTATGCGAGTTAGGTAAAATCAAGTAAAATTGTCTTATACTTGAAACTGGGGGAGTGGATAATATTTGAGGCCCCTGAGAAAAGAGTCACGTAGCTACTCTAGTTATACTGCTACTGATGATTCTGTAGTGCACGAAGTCATGATACAAGTCTCTTGTTGTAAAGGAACGTTTCCGGTGGCTTTATTGACTTTTAATTAACTTGCCTCCATTTTAGCGCAGTACAATGATCTATTGTTCTAATTTCGTGTTGCAGGGTTCTTACAATATGCAGTCCAAGGCTGCAACTGCAAACCAACTAAGGACCGATCAACATTCTTTTCCACCGAACAATGTTTATCCTGAGCCTTGGTGGCGTGGTGTTGGGTACAATCATATGACCCAAGCAATGGCTGGGGCAAATGCATCGAATTCATCCTCACTGGAATGCCCTAATGCTGATTCTGAATCAAATGATGGTCAATCTTTGTCTAATAGTGGGTTGAATGAGGAAGACGATGCTGCTGCTAAAGAATCACCAGCTGTTGCTCCCAATCAATCAGGTGCATATGCATTATGTTATATTATAAATAAATTTATGAATCGTAATATTTTCATGATCCCGAGCATTTTAAGCTACCGGGGATACTAAAATTTCATATCGGTTCCATGGCAGGAAATTACGTTCAAGAACACCAAGGGATGCAGCATGCTTCATCGTCTGCACAAACCATGCGAGATGAATGCTTTACACAGGCTCCACAGCTCGAACTGGTTGGTCATTCAATTGTGAGTTAAAAAAAGGAATTATAGTTTATGGTTTTATTGAATGGAATTAATTTTTGGGGACTCTCGTTTATCTATCAAAGGAAATTTTTGAGCCGCCTGCTCTTGGAATGATGATATTTTCAGTATCCTTCCTATTCTTTTGTTGCAGGCATGTGCTTCACATCCATATCAGGATCTATATTTAGCGGGAATGATGGCGGCTTATGGTCCCCATCAGCTGGTATGTGTGATTATTCTTTGTTTATACATGAAAAAGATTACTGTGCACGAAGTTCATCACACCCTTACTGGTTGCTGTTTCAGATAAATCAATCGAATTAGAAATGTAGGTTTTGCATAATCCTCATGGAAGGCTTTTTTTATATGCCATACATGTCTAACTCCGCAATCTTTAGTTTCTTATTTAAAACAATATTAATATTTTTATAGAAGGTAAACAATAACCATTTCTTTTATCATTAGGGATATCCTCCTTTTATGGGAATGCCACAGGCCAGAATACCTTTACCCCTTGAGATGGCACAAGAACCTGTTTATGTAAATGCAAAACAATACCCAGCAATTCTTAGGCGTAGACAGGCTCGTGCAAAGGCAGAGCTTGAAAAGAAGCTAATAAAAGCTCGGAAGGTAAAAAATGCTTTTGCACGCGTGAAGATAATGTTATGCTTATATGCTACTCTTTTCTCCTGTAGGCGGGTGCTGCTTGATTTAATCTGAATAGAACAATATTGCTCTTTTGTGTGTTCAATCTTCTGATTTTCAAGCTTAAGCCTTTCCTTTTATTGTGTATTTTACGATTATATGGGTTCTTTATCCTATTGCGCTGTCCCTTTTCTGTATAACTTTTCTATTAAAAAACCTCCGTGGTTTTTGAAGACTATGTAGAAACTGGTTCCCCTTGAACTTTTTGAGAAAACTCTGGCTGCAATAACTTCTCTTATGACTTCCTACATTTCCATGGAAAGAGGCAAATCTACTTTGTCCTTTAAGAGGTTCTAGTTTACAGTGTGGCACTTTCCCTAAAATATCTTGGAAGAGAGATAGCATTAAATGTGGGAGATAGATATGTGTGTAGAGAGAGATTTTGAAATTAATGAGGGTAATTTAGGGAGAAAATGTTAAACTGAGGGAGACAAAGATTTATGTCTTATGACTAAAATAAACCCTTCAACTTGTTCTTATATTTTGAACTGGAGGGAATGCTTTTATTTTAGTGTTGAAGTTTTTGGTTGTGGTAGGTGTACTACTATGCATAATGTTTTATACATGCCAACCTGGAATCCTTCTCTGAGCTTTGCTAACTTCTGTCCTGCACAGCCATACCTTCAT
This sequence comes from Vachellia pachyceras, assembly GCA_025593235.1. Taxonomy (NCBI): domain Eukaryota; kingdom Viridiplantae; phylum Streptophyta; class Magnoliopsida; order Fabales; family Fabaceae; genus Vachellia; species Vachellia pachyceras. The sequence goes on from JANTPZ010005726.1 coordinate 6,509, forward strand.
GAATCTCGGCATCAGCATGCAATGAGGAGGGCAAGGGGTACTGGAGGTCGCTTTGCGAAGAAAAATGATGCTACTGAGGCCTCAAACCACTCTGGCAAAGAAAAGGATGTGGGATCTGGAGGTCCAGTGGCATCTTCACAATCAGTTAGTTCATCTGGTTCTGAACCTTTACCCTGTGAGTCTGCTGAAACCTGGAACTCTCCTAATGTGCAACAAGATGCCAGAGGATATAAACTTCCTGACCATTATGAAGCACGCAACTATTCGAACAATAGTGGCCCTTATCATAATCATAGTGGTCTGCAATCTTCCACTTATCATTTGCACTCAGGAGAAAGAGTCGAGGAAGGGGACTGTTCAGGACAGCAAAGGGGGAGTATCTCTTCTGAACATACTTCGCAGAGGCGTCTTGCAATTCAGTAGAACCCCGTTACTAGGGGAATGGATGCTGGGTTAGGGTTTGTATGCAAGTGAAAATAGCTAGTCAGTACCTTGGTTATCTGTTAACATCCTTGGCAAGTTATATGCCAAGCGGCAAATCATTCTTGGCTTTATTATTGTGCTTGTGATGTGGATATGATGTGGGGAGAAGAATGATGATTAGGTTGTGACTTTTGAAGCCAATCAATCCTACGTTGTCTTCTCACTTTTGCTTTTTTGTACAGAGATAGTCGTTAGTGAACTCAAGCAGAGATGCATGACCTGGTTAGAAGAGATGGAAACTAAAACTTATTGATGTACCTCCTCTGGTTTGATGATGGTCCTAATTTGTGTAATTCACCAGGTAGTTAATGCTACTTGACTCAATAGAATGATAGTATGAGTTCAGTCTGATTTATTGTAACATGGGTCTTAGTTGTCCAACTGATGATATCCAGTTTGATTATATTATCTCTATTTATATGATGGTGTTCGTTTAGAAGTATGTTTGAAAATAGTTTTTATGGAGTTGAAGGTAAAATCTAAGTTTTGGAGAATAAACTTTGAGAAAGTAGTTTTAACGAATTCCAAGGTAAAATTTAGGTTATGAAAAGTTATTGTGTTTGTTTGGCAATGCTTGGCTTGTAGCCATAAGCACGTTCAACAGTGTGTTTCCGTAAAATAAGACAATCTCCTCCATATATTTGCCTCGACTTGTGTGAATAAGCTCATAAGTACTTCTCCACCGCTTTGCCAAACGGACCTATTATGATTTTGAAGTTATTGGTTTTTACGTAATTTTAAAAGTAGGTAAGATGAAAGATAAAAAAAAAGAGAAAAGAGAATTTATTATGAGTATGTGATTGAACAAGAAACTAACTTTTTTCCTTAAAAAATGTGAGTATTTATTTAGGTAAATAACAAAACCTAGGTTCTAAATGGGCCTTTAGTCCACTCCAGTTTTAAGTTCCCATTTTTCCTCCTCGATTAGTACTATACTTCAACCTGAAAGGCTTCTTAGAACCCAATGGTTTGGTTGTTTTATGTTTTCATAATCTTGGGTTAAATCTATTTTAAAAAATATCTGTAGGTTAATCTAATTATGGTTTATTGACATTTAAGGGAATTAACATAAAATATTTTAGGATGAACGTGTGTTTATTAGAATTTCATTAACTTGATTTGGTCCCCTTGTAAACAGCAGATCTACTCAATGTTCCTGCCCATGGTTATGCACTCAATATACAGCAAGAAAATTCTGATCTAGTTGCTAGTCATTTAGTTTTAGATATATGTGTGTGTGTGTGTGTGTGTGTGTGGTCCCAAAAAAAAGTTTAGACATAATTACCGTCTAATCACCCTGTTTATCTTCACCTGCATCCTCTGTGCCCCCCATAACAACTTCAGCATCAAACTGTTCTGATAAAGTTTTTGCATCATGATCATCATCATGTGAACTTGCTTGATCAGGACCTGTTTTGCTCGCTTGTGAGGAACTGTCATTAGACCCGGTGACATTAATCACATTTTGTTGCTTCTCCATCATCCCAGACAAGGCTAAACTTGGAGACCATTCAAGAACGTCGTCAATGATGTTTGAAACTCTCTTCTGGTACCTGCCGATGGACAAATACCAACTTCAGATAACAGACACAGCCGAATATGAAACCAAGAATTCCACAGAGCAGAAAGCTGTAATGTGTAGATGGAGCATGTGGAATTTCTCCTCATTTATGGGTCACAGGACAACCCAATTATATAGTAAGACAACATTGGGAAGAAAATGAAAGAAAAGCGTAGGAAATTCCTAGCTCTTCAAGCGCTACATCCCACAATAATGTCGAAGTTCTGCCTATCCCATCTTCTCTGACACCATTTTCATCATCTCCAGCATGATGACATCTCAGACAATTCCTCCACCGGACTCTGCATTCCCTGCAAGTTCCCGCATCGTCAAGATTCTGCTCCAAGCCTTTACCAGCCAAGTCATGCTGTCCCTATGGCCCATTGCCCCCATTCCCCTTAATAACTCTATTCTTTCCCTAGGACATCTCTCACTAATATGGAGGCCTATTACCCAACAGGAATAGGAACTTGAACTTGGTGATATGATTAAATTAGAGTGAAAGGCTCTAATTCATCCAATACACACTAGGATGGGACTCACCTTGCTCTGGCTGCTTCATCAGGGGCATGGTGCCTCAGCAACAATATGACCAGCACAGCTACTATAGCATAGAAAAGCCTTTTTGTCCACGTTGGTTGGTCCTCCTCATCTTTCATGAGCCAAAATCTGAATAACTCTGCAAGTGTTGCTTCCTCAGCAAGGATGTTTGGGAAAAACCAGACCCGCTTTCCAAGAATGATATATAAAGCGCCAAATATTGTGGCTCTTACTGCAGTATTAAAATAAATCTTTGTGAGTCCTGAGAAGCCACTGAAGCAGAAGCTTGAGGTGCAAAAAGTATGTAAATGATTACATTAAGTCGAAAGTTTTCTGATTCCTTGTGCATTTAACTAGAATGTGATAGTAAATTCTCAAACTCATGTTGAAGACATAAAAAGGGAAGGTTTAACTAAAACGGAAGCCTGAAAGATAATGTGCTTGCTTGGGAACTCCGTTGAGAGAAATGAGTTTACAAATTTCGAGACATTTTATAGATTTCGAGATGGTTTTACGGATTTCAAGATGGTTTTTATGGATTTCGAGATGGTTTTATCTCGGCTTACGTGTACCGTTTTGGCAACAATGTTGCCAAACAAGCACAACATGTCAGCAAAAAGCATCAAAACATCAGCATGTTTTCTGCTTAGTGCATCAGTAAAAATTAATATGGCATCCCTTGCTTGGGGGTAGCATTCTAATGAGTAAGTTCAAGCTATGATACCATTTACAAAACCATTGAATGATCAAACGGAGATGATACACAAGAGTGCACACAAAGAGTAGAAACTAACACCTCGCCACCAAACCTCTCATAAAGGATAATGATGGTTCTCAAAAGACAGCAACTACCAAGAGGCAGCATGACTCCATATGCGAACAATATTTTTTGAATAGCAAACTCCAAAAAAAGAAAAAAAAGAACAATGCTTTAAGTGTAAGCCATGGAACAAGTCTGTGCTTCTCCACAGTGTGATGCTGCAACATATAATAAATTGTCTTTTTGATAAATGAGAGTTGGAAATACGAGTCTCAAAATGTTAATTAGAAGCTCATGGTAAATAACCGAAGAAAATAAGAATGAAAAAAAAAAAGCAAGGAAAATACAAAACTTACTGCAAAGAGAGAATAAGCAGAAGGATTCCAGCACACGAGTAAAGTATTAATAGCTTGCAACGATGGGGATACACAGGAAATAGGCAAATCGCCAATGTCAACACAGGCCAGCAAAAAGAGAGGAGTGTCTGCCAAAGTGGCCGACGTTTAACGAATGTCCAAGCGAAAAAGGCATCATTGTCAGAAAATACTTGTTCCTGCCAAAGACAGTCAAATATTGTTAGATCCAAACACCAATTGAAAACACTTTCTTAACCAACAGT
>JANTPZ010005727.1:0-14495 GCA_025593235.1 Vachellia pachyceras
CCGCCTCGGGGCTGGCCAGCATCACGGAGGGACAACCCAGAATATTGGTCTTGAAGATTTCACCATACCTGTAAAATTCAATTCTGGCATTAACGAACCACGAAATAAGAATAAGAAATGAATAAACAAAACCTGAGCAAGCAACGATAAAGACAAACCTTTTCAGTTTGGAGGCGAAGAAAATATTGGGATTCTGAGAGTAGAGTTGAAGAGTCTCTCCTATATGGGGCCATCCCATGGAACCTGGAGGAAGCTGTGGGCTTGCATGGGGTTTTCTGAGTTTCTTGTGAAAGAACAAGAATAGGGAAGAGAACAAGGCAATGAGAAATAAAAGAGCGTAAACAAGAAAAGAATCCATTGTAAGTGAGAAAGTGAAGAGGGAGAGAGAGATATGCAGAGCAAGTATTAGAGAGCTGTATGAGAGAATGGAGAATGGAGAATGAGGGAGGCAAGTTATATATAGAAGAAAGGAGGAGGGACGTGAGACGTGGACGTGAGTCAATAGAATGTATGAATCGGTGGAGGGATAGAGATGCAGTCAAGGATTTTCCATATACGATAGAGAGAATTCGTGGAATTAGTGAGGGACTTGGACATGGCTTGCTATTGCTCATTAGTAAATTTGGTTATATATATCTGAATTAACGCTAAGAAATCGAAATCCTCACAAAAAATAAGAGTAGCTATCAATTTATAAATTTAGAAATTAAATAAAATTATATGGCCCCCACACCACACGTTGTGATCCTGAATTCCTGATGAGGACGCCATGAGAGATCGAAGCATTTTTCTTTTTTCTTTTGGTTGGCAACGACTCAGTATAAAATCATATTTCAAATCTTTTTTAAAAAAATTCATGAGTTTCTATGAAAATTGCCCCCACACTATATTTTTTGAGTTGCAAAAATATCGTATATATTGCCGTTAAATATAACTTAACATTATCATATATACACACATATATAAGGATAGTGTGGGCTTCATTACCAAAAGTAACATTATTATATTATATTTAATAGTTATGATATTTTTACTTTAGTTTTAAATATTTATGAATATTTTTGCACGTTTGAGAAGTTATGGTATTAAATGCAATTTAAATAAAAACTTATACATACTATTACTCATTGACCCTAAAATGTATTTACTTTCATTTAGAAAAAAATATGGAGAGAATTATTACAGAGTCTCAAAAAAGAAATATAATCATAAAAACTCACAGGCGTCAAGTGATTGGCACATAGCTGTACGGCTCTTTCTATTTCTTGCATGGCATTTGTTGTTAGTTCTGTTTGGAATCACATTTGAAAAAGATGGTATTTTTTCGTAAAACGATATAATCCGTTTCACACATTTACTTTGTAAATAATAAAAGCACCTCTCCATTGCGTTTCAAAAAAAATCATTATTGCTCACTAGAAGGCTTTTTTTTTGTTGATTACATATTTTTCCATGGCAAGCTTATAATTATTTTCTAAAAAATCTCTGCTTATGTGTTCCTTTGCATTAGTGCAGGAATCTGAATTTTTTAAAGTAATTTACAATTTATAAAATATACATGTTAGAGGAATTTTAATTTAATTTATGTAACCGATCTCTCCTCTGTCAAGTTGACACACCAATTACGGAGTCTATGACATCATATTCGTATAACGGTGAAATTAGCTGTCGGCGATTTTCATTCTCTTGATCCGATTTATATTACAGTAATCTCTTTTTTCCTTTTCCAAGTATCTTCTAGATATACTAAATCATTAATCATTTACTTCGTCTTATTAGGTAAGTAACTTACTTTTTTGCCAAAATTTAATTTTTCACAATGCAATAAAAACTCCATCTAATCCCATTCTTAATAAAACCTAAAGAGTATGATCCCAAAATAATAGTTTTGTTTATTTATCACAATAATATATAATATAAAGTAATTGTATGCCAATACACTCACTACCAAAAAAAAAAAGACGTATTAATAGCTGTTATTTTATATATTTGTACATAATTTTTTTAAAAAAACAGATATACATATTTTTCTGATATATACTTCAGTCCATTAAAGTGTAGTAAATTGAAATATTGGAATGTGTGTTTGTGTGTGTGTGGGGGGGGGGGATAGGTCAAAGCCACTTCAAAGTATAAAAATATGAAATATATAAAGAACTTAGACATTGAATTTTCAAATTTAGTATGAGTAGTAGTATGTAATAAATTGTGTTTAGAAATCTGTTGGGAGAAATAAGTTAACAGATTCCAAAAAGAATTTACAAATTTGGAGATGGTTTTATCTTTACTTATATATATCGTTAGGAAAAAGTTTTTCCTAAACATGCTCAATAACAGCTAGCGGATATGATTGAGCTGTTTTTGTTGGAAAAAAAGAAAGATTGAGCATAATATTATATGGTGGATGGTAAACAAAGATAAGTGGAGGAGGAGTCAAGAGTGACGTCGTAACCAAGATGGAAGCGAACCATTCGACTATGGACACATCCGTTTATATAATCTCTATCGACTTTGACCTTCGACTCTATTTTACGTTGACGCGTGGTGCTTCCATTGTCTAGTCTACACTCAGATTCCGGTCCTCTACCGTCAGTATTCGAGAATTTTATTGTTAGGGTACGAAATATATAAACCGACATAACTCAAAGTCAAAAAATGTGCTTCAAATTGAACTAGCCAGGTCTGATAATATATATTCATAATAACATGGCGGAGTATTGGTGAGCTGACAGGGAGCTAAGTCAAATGAAAAGGACTCAACCCACGTTAAGTCAAGAGACAAGATGATGAATCATGATTAGAGTGATCCGATGTTAACTGCGATGGAGTTGGGTCAACTGACACATCATATTTTGACCCCAAAACAGACCTGCTATCAGTAAGCAAACAAGCCACCAAGGCAGGATATATACATATATACATATGGAGAGAGGGAGAGAGAGAAGGATATGGTGCATTTGAGTTCTAAGAAGGCGATGCCGATGAGAAAGCAATACATTAGAGAGTGTGGTGGAATAGTGCCACGTTATGCTCGACATTGAAACGTTCTCTTGTACATTTCTCATTATTTTGTCTATGTATAGAGTAGCTATATACATTGGGTCCATATGTTCAACAGTATTTTTCCGTAAAATGAGATAATCTTCTTCACATATTTATCTCGACTTGTGTAAAAGTACTTTTCTACCGCGTTCCCAAACAAGCACATTATATACCACGTACGGGCCGGGGTATTGGTTATCTTTGTTATTTTAGGATTAGATTGAACTCTGAACTTAATCCTCCTCAGCCAACTTGTTTTCTATCTTCCTCCATCTCTATCGTCATATCTGTGTCTTTGCAAGTGGCGTTCCTATTCTCTCATGCATCTCTCACAAGAAATAAAAATGAAGGGAATATACTTTTTATGAAAAAGACATCATAGGTGGAGATAAGATGTTCGATGAATTATTTCAAAGTGCAAAGGGAGATATGGGACGGTTTGGTTTCAGTTCACGTAAGGTGAGGGAATCCCGGGGGGGCAGTGGCATCCAGCTAAGGTGCGGGATGTCGGAAGAATTCTAGCACCCAGTAACGTTTTTCTTATAATCACAATTAAGTCAATCTGATATGATAGTATAGCATGTGACAAATTTTATAGACTCGTGAATAAGTATTCTTCACATGCACTTGTAAATCATTAAACTTATCAAATATTATATAGTATGTAAACATTCTATAAAAGGGCTATCTTTTTTTTTTTTTGCGCCATCTATCAAAACACATTGCATTAATCCATATAAGTCCTAACTAGCTACGAGATGATCTCATGAAACAATTTTAACTGATTTTCCTGACATAAATTAGTGTGTGATGGGAATCCGTTGGGAAAATGATTTCACACAAGATGAGATAAGTATGTGAAATGAGTCTTATCTAAACTTGCACAAACGTGATTCCAAAATCTGTTGCCAAACGTGCGCTTAGTGAAGCGCCAGCTTAGATTAAAATGAGGTGATTTGTTGCATTGAGGGTGGGTAAAACAGTGATAGGATGGTGCAAGGAAGCATGTGATAATTTTTTGGAAACTTCCTAGGGTGGGACCCACACAATATTTTCTTGGAAGAATAGGGATCTTATACCCATTGATAAACTAATTGGAGAATGAAAACTGCAAAATGTGAAAGTTCAATTGTATATCATAGAAGACCAGTTACATTTGCATTTGTTTTAAAATTATATGCAACTAAATTTCCATAAAACCGACCTTCTATATTATTCTACTAACCTTGTAAGATATGAAATTGAACTTTCACATTATCCCGATCTCATTCTCCAATTAATCTGTGAACTCCGAACTCAATCCCCCCTATTTTCTTTTACATGCCCAAGCCGACCGTGGGAGCTCAAAATCTATGGATCACCTGAAGGCATGTGCAGGTGGAATTTGAAGTTGAACAATGGGGAGTGCGGGTTGCCATCATGAGGCCAGCTGGCGTGACACCTGTCAATAGATTTGTGGTCTATTGCAAGCTTCGTCATTCCCCACTAATTTCTTTCCATTCATCGCCTTATGTGCTTCCCGTCTTTGCCAGATTTCTCCCTTGCACCTTTTGAATATAATCTCCTCATAGAATATTGAAATTGAAACTTTTTCTTGGCTACTAATTTTCATTACCAACAGAAAGAGGGAATACTTTGAGCTCCACAATTAATATAAATAATTGCATTACATGTATGTGTCTAAAATATAATTAATGTAGTGATATAACATCTCTAAGTGTGTCTTATATAGATACAATCTCAAAAACTATATCTTGAGAGTGTACATATAACACAACAAAGATATGTATCAGAGATAATATTGTTCATTACTCTATCGGATGCTAAATGTAACACATCTAATAACAAAAATTCAAATATTGATTTTGAAGGATTAGCCTCTTTCATATTTGTATTTTTAATTCATTTGGTTGGTCTCTAAGGTTCTCGTTTTATGAAATGTCATCCATGTTCAGCGCATTCTAATTTTGTTGCTGCATAAATATATATACATGTTCTCATTCTTTTGTTAATATGCATATAATTACAGTCACTGAAGGATCACAATATTCGTTGACTTGGACCGTGTGTTTGCATCTTCTTCTCCATCCCCGGTTTTGAGTTTTGCCAAATGTCACATTCATTCCCTCTGTAAGTTATATCCACGTCTGATCTTCGTTTTCATTATTAATAATCGATTAATTCATCTTGAGCTCAAGAAGACTTGAAAATTAAGGTGTTGATGAGCAAACCATGAACTTAGAACCAATTAATAATGCACATCATAACTCTGATTTGCGCCCATGAACTTAGATTCATGAGCGTTAAAAGTTTGCATTTTGATATGGAGAAAGACTTAATGGAGAAGAATTATTGATCGGGCAGTCTTAATTAGTCATTATGATTAACATAGTACTTAAGCAGTCACCAAAGAAAACCGGACAGGTAAAAGGTAAAGTAGAAAAGTGTGAAGAACAAACAGAAGAAGATGGTCCACGCAATATCAGGGGTTTTGGCCAAACATATTATGGATTTTAGTAATGAAACCCAGATCGTATGTAACCTCAATTTTCATGAAGGAATGTGACCAATCACGTTCCCAGCCACCACCAACAAGAAAAAATCTAGCCACTGAGTTATAGTTATAGCTGATTGTTTGAATTCGAAAGCTGAAAATGGGGTGGGGTGAAGAAAATGTCTTGCATACCCCTCTTGCACTGCCTCTGGTCTGGTCTAATTGGGAACGTGGTATCCTTCAACCTCAGCAATCATGCATGGCGAGAGAGGGTAGCTTATAATTAGCATCATCCTGAGACCGTACGACACGCACTTTACAGGTGTCGTGTGTTTCTGACGCACATTAAAAACGTGTCGGACCATGAATGAATCGTCCAGTATGAGCCTGACAGGCAATTCTAGCCAAAGATGCTTGGCCTGTCAATCATCAGGTTACGTGTCTGTTATATTTCACAACACTCTCGCTGGGTCACCAACTCCCCCATGCAATAGCCATCCACGTATGTGAACCTATGCACATTCACTGTCTCACCAGTTTTGGCTACCAGCTGCCTCGTACCAGCTTCTTCAACAGCTTACTATATTTGTTTGTACTTTTTGTTACTCGCTGTGATCAAGAAATGACCCGTTTAGTAACGCGGTAGAGGAGTACTTTTATGTAAGTCGAGATAAATATATGGAAGAGATTATATCGTTTTACAGAAATACACCATTAAAAGTGCTTTTAACTTTTGGAAACGTCGTTCCAAACAAGCCCATTAACTTGTTTATTTGACTTTAATTTTCAGATGACATGTCTAGTGTGTGATGCAGTGCTGTGATGTGAAAGGTTGCTTTGAGATAAACTGAATTGTGCAACGTAACCTTATCTGTTTGAATACATGTTTACTGTTAATTGTGATAAGTAAGAGGAATCTAACTGCCTGTCGCAAGCTCATGGCTTGATGGTGAAGGTGTTTTACTTTCATCTCTTGAGTCCCCGTTTTTAACTCTTTCTATGGGACGCGCGATGATAATGTAACACTATAACAATGAAAGCGAAGAAAACGATAAATGAGTCACCCATTAAAAATACTAACAAAATGCATGAACAATACTCCAAGTAATAGCCTGCACTAACTCTGCAGCCCCAACCAGCAACAAGCATTTGTTGAAAGTAAAGAACATGTGGAGGAATGTGTGTGTCGAAATGATCAGTCCAATGACTTAGAAACGGGATGCTACGAACCAGGTTTATATTTAGGATGTGAGGGGATATTATTTTAGGGCCAAATAGTGATTATTGGAAACCGTACAAACTCTAAAAATATTCTCCATAAAAAAATTTTCAGTTTTAATATAAAAATTAATGGAAATCAATGTATAAATAACTAATTATTTCTGAACACTTTGAAAGTATTTTGAATAGAGTAAAAAAAATTGAACGGGATATGTCACAAAACTATCCATAACATTCTTTGTATTCACCCTCTTGCATAATCTTAATGCAATTTGTGAGTCCACGTGCCACTATCAACTGTACTTTAACTTTGCATGCATGCGATGTATATTAACAAATCGGCTCACTGGCTGTGTGTGTGTATCACCAGAAGTTCAAAGTTACATATAAAGGAAGTCAAAACCATGAATCACCTTTAAACAAGACAAGATCCTCCTTACAAGAGACTTACAAGAGAAAGTTTACGTATATAAAAGGCATATACGTTGGCTTTTGAAGCAGCATTTGGCGGCTGGCAACCTAATGCTTGGCTGGAAACAACTATTAATTAATTCATTACATTATAATATATAAAAATACTTTATCAAAATATAATACAAAATGTTAACAAAATCTCTCTCTCTCTCTCTTTTTTTTTGTGCGCCATGGGTAGTTGGAAGCATATTTACAGTTCTTTCCTATGAATTCACAGGTCCATACAAACATTAATAATACTGTAAAGTAGAAAGAGAGAAAAGGTAAAATCCCACTCACAAAGCTACTCCACACACACACACACACCGCAGGTATAATAATAAGTTCTGACGACCAAAAGAAATCGAGGTGGATATGAAAAATGACTCATATTAGCTCACAAATTAAAAGCCTATCTTTTTCTTCTGTGATGCCTTGAAGGATCCGTAACGATTTTGCTTCATACGAGGGCTTATATATAGACAAAAAATGAAGATTAAATATGAATATTAAGGTCATACAGCTCATAGAGTATATACATAAGGCGAGTTAATTGTAACGATTTAGCTGACATGTTATCGGGCAAATAGAACTCTAATGATGCTGACATGTTATCGGGCAAATAGAACTCTAACGATGATCAGTTTAGTACGCGCATTAATTATAATAATTAATAAAAAAACTGATAGCAAAAGGACCATGCATGCTTTTGGTTGAATTTTAAGAGTTGACTTCACATCTTAAGATATAAAATGCAAAAGCCCTTCCACTTATATAATACCATAATTAGTTTGGGAAAGCGGTTGAGAAGTGATTTTATAGTTTACAAGATAAATATGTGAATGAGTTATTTTAATTTATGAAAAAATACTCTTAAATACGCGTTTAGGGAGCTCAAATGCTCTCCTAAACAGGAATTTCTGCAATAAATTTCATTATATGTCAACTTTTTTCACGTTCCTATATCAATGCACACCAAATTAATCTTCTAACAATCTCTCCGTCCATTTTTTTGTCAGCTTATAGCAAACTCTCCTTTGAATGTAAATAAGTTATCATTTAAATTTGACTAGCTAATTTTCCATGAAGATGCCAAGATTTTGATGACCAAAGCGATTTATACTGGTTAAAACTTAAAAGCAAACACTATATATCTTATAGAATTAATTTATTTTTCAGTAGCTTCGCAAGCAAAACCATAACATGCTTGGGTATAACTTCAATTTGAAATAGGACAAGTCGAAAGACACGTTCTTATCCTTGGCTCTGTCACAGTTGAACTAGAAAACGTTATTCAAAAAGCAAAGCATGGATGAGCAAAAGAAACTAAGAGAGAGAGAAAAGAGAGAATGAATACTGATTAGTGGGGTAGGGTCCTTACGACTTTGCAAGTGTTAAGCCCTACACAAGAGGCAGAGCCATTGGAGCATCATCTCATCATAGTGAATCGACTGGTTGGTGAAGCGATGAAGTTGTATGCATAATTTACGAAAGTTGTGGTTAAGAAGGAATAAGACAAGAGGCCTCTAAATTTTTTGTGTCCCAATCAGTGTGAGTGTGTGTGGTGTAATTCAAAGGGACCCCATTTGGTTGCGAAAAAAGATGATGCAGTAAATGGGGAGCCACATATAAGCAATATTAGTGATCACACATCGCCATTTTTCCCAGCTGGCGGGCGTGTTATAATAAAGTTGGTGAATTATTGTTCGAATCTCATTCATTATCTGGGAGGAAAAAAAAAGAGGCTAAAAGAGAAAAGAAAACAGACATTATAGGGATATATGGCGGCCCCTAATTGACCAAAGATAAGGACATCATCGTGAGAAATTCTTAGGTATTTTGAGACTACCACATCATTCATATGCATTGTCCAATGAAATCACTACATATCATACATCTTTATCCTACGTGTCAACGGAGTGGATCGGGTCCTACACACACAAACACACACACAAGTTTTAATTTATGAGATGTAAGTGACACTTTGTACATGCATGTTTAAAATTTTAATTCATTATTGCGTAATATATATCTTTACATCCACATTGTGTATGTGTGTTTGGGAGAGAAAAGAATTCCATTGAAAGAAATGAGTTTTGCATATTTCTAGATGGTTTTTATGGATTTTGAAATGATTTTTACGAATTTTGAGATGGTTTTTATGGATTTCGAAATGGTTTTTACGAATTTTGAAATGATTTTGTCTCCGTTTCCGTGTACCGTTTTGGGAATGGAGCTCCCAAATTAAACAAGCTCATTGACTGTTAAATATTTTAACCATTTATTCTCTCTCTTTTGTTAGAGTTCGCCTCATCTCTTTTTCCCACGTTCTCTCTCACAACTCTTTTTTCTCAAACCATTTATAATCCCCCTCCCTCCTTCTTTGTGAATGGTATTCATTAGCTTTGTTTACGAATGCGATAGAGAAGTATTTTTACGAAAAAATACTGTTGAACGTATTTATGGAGAGTAGATAAACTTTTCCAAACAAGCACATTATTCAATTCAGAAGCTAACTAAGGCACAATCTTTGAGATGTAATTAATACGCACTCCATAAAGGAGGAGCTGCCAGCTAAGCTGAGGCATGTATTAGAAATATATGATTGTTGTAATCTTACTGGGAGGTGCATCAGTGATGTGGTCCTTTAGAGTGTCTGAGAAATTCTCCACTATCAATTCTATCTAGTACCTTCATAGTATTGGTCAATGAGCCTGTCATGATCCTATCAATGAATTAGACACCATCTTCATCAATTTATATCCTCATGTCGTTAACCATGGCAAACGGCAATTAATAACGAACGATACTCTTTATTTACAAGTTACACAGTCTAAAGCAAATTGTTATGTATATGTAATCCCCATCGTTCTTATTGTAAGCACTTCTTGCAAGCAATGTACAAGATCGACCTAACCCGATTTTTGTTTAATAAGCTGTGTACTCCATATATCGAAATTAATCAAAAGCTAAAGTTTTGACTAATAGAAAGTCAATATAATCAATCTGCATATTGAAAATAAGAGAGTTTTAGAACGTGGGTTGATTGAGGGAGAGACAACATGCGTGGATATCGAGAAGTTGTCGAGGAGAAATATCCGAAACCACATGTACCCTACGCACCATACATGACCATTGCTGAGGATAGGTCAGTTCATATGTATGATGATTGGATCTTCATATAATAATGCATGTGAACGTAGATAATTAATTTAACGTGTTATGAACAAAATGGTGGATCAAGTTGTAGTAGCTAGAGGAGATAATAATAAACTTCGTCATGGATGACGATATTGAAGAAGCAAGAGAGACGACGATCATTTGAGTAACTTGGTAGAATGGGTTACATTATAAGAAGCCCGCCTCTTCCCATGCACCTTTTTATCCTCTTTAAGTAGTCCCACTAGGTTAAATTCTCTGGATATAATGAATATATATATATAATTGTTAAATTTTAAAAATGTGCAAGTTAAAAAATTGTTCTTTTATTCGAAAAAAATAAATCTTGAAAATGAAAATAAAAAGTGGATATATATAAGTAGATGGTCCTAAATTTTTCCTATTTATTTATGCATATGGCATTATTATTAATTAAGTAACTTTATCCACACAAATATTATTCTTAAAGATATGTTTCGTCTGGATAAAAAAGTAATCTCCTCTAATAATTAGTTTTTAAGTCTGTCATCCATTCAGCCCGCCGTATATCTCTTTACTGCTTTTAATCAATGGAACAGAGACAAATAAAGGACAAGATATATGTGCTTTACAACTAAGGATCTATTTATTTGGAATGATTGGATTCTTTTTTTATATAAATGATATATATATAACATTTCTTATGTTTACATTATAATCATTAAATAATTAATACATATATATAACATTACTTATATTTGCATTATGATCATCAAATAATCAATATATATATTTGGAAAATGGCACAAAAAGCTTCCCAAATCCGCGTATCCTAAATCAAAAACCTCGAATTGATGTGTTGCAAATGATTGTATTGCCCATAATTTATTTTAAAAAAAACTCCCTCCACATCAATCGGCCCCTATAGCTCCACTAGAGTTACAGCTGCCACCACCGACAACTGGGCTACTAGACCAATTTGGGAATACGGTAGAGAAGTACTATTATACAAGTTAAGACAACTATGTGAAGGAGATTATCTCGTTTTACATAAAAACAGTGTTGAACGTGCATTTGAACCCTGCAGACGCTGAGCCAGACATAAACATTATTGAAAAGGAGATAATCTTGAACTACCACTTTAGTTTTAATTTATACCTATAATTTAATATAAGAGTTAGTTAACTTTAATTATAAAATATATTCTGAAATATTTATATATATCTTTATATTATAAATCAGTCATGCAAATTAGTTTAAAAAAATTATAGATAGATTAGTTAATTTGCTTCATTAATTTATTCAGAAAAAGTCAATCAGCTCTTATATTAACAAATGGAGGTAGTGTATAAAATGAAAACAGAGTCTTTAATATTACAATTAGTTTTTTTTTCTTTTTGAAAGATTATGTTTAAGTTTAAAGGCTTAATGGCGAGCAAGAGATCAATGGCTAATATATTATAGTAGATAACAATTAACCGGAGACAAATAATCTTGAAAGGTCTTGTTACGTTGCCATTGTCAAAATATTTGTGATAATGGTTTTTCATACAATTAAACGTTTTAATAGAACTCGTTAGATTTAATTAATGATGGAATTGAAGAGAAAGCATCTGAAACACATGAACTCAGTGACAAGAGTGGGTGTTATAATTTAAAGAGTAAAAGGGGAAAAATTAATTCTGAAGTTTTTGTGAATAAACACTTATTACACGGAAACTATCGGTGCTGTTTTGGATCAGGAAGTTTTAAAATGAGGTATTTTCACCTATGCCGTTAAAAATGTTAACTTTGACCATTAAAGTTGAATAACTTTTTCATTGAGGGTGTTGCAGTTAAAATTAACATTTTTAACCACATTGCAAAAGTACCTCATTTTATAATTTTTGGGTTTAAAATGACATCTCAATAATTTCCGTGTAACCATTGTTCCTTCACAAAGGCTTCTTGTTATTTTTGCATCTTAACCCTAATTTAAAGGTTGAGGTGGTAATTCATATGATGAGAAAGACAGCAAATTAAAGTGGCGGCCGCCAATGAAGGATGGTAGCTTCATTCACCATAAATAAAGTGAACATTTTTTGAATCTTGCTGCGCATTTATATTTAGTATCTGAGAAGAAATTGCTTGTTTGCCCTTAGAAAAAAAAATTGAGCACCTTCCCGGGGAACCCTGTGACAGCTATGAAGGCATCATAACCCAATCCCACCATTATCCAATCAACAGAAAACCAGTCTCCTCAACAACACTGTACTCTGCTGTTGGATCGGGCCCCTAACCAAAGGCCTAAAGGCCCAAATTGGAAATATCTGGGACAAGAGTGATATCTTTAATCTTTAATTAGCTCTTGACTGATGACCATCACGCCTCCAATTTCTGAGACAGGGCCTGCTGTGTTGTCATGGAAGGTTACTGATGATGGTTCATTCAAGCGCTTACCATGTTATCGAAACATCTGGAAATGGCGGGGTACACAGCTTATTAGAGTCTTGGTGTTTATGTGGATTGCTTTCAATAACCGGCCTCCTAGCAATGCTTGGAGAAGCAAATGGTCATCTACTTCTGCTATTTGTCAGTGCTGTGATAAAGGTATAGAGGACGTAATGCATATCCTACAAGATTGTGGTTATGCTAAGCAACTGTGGAATGATGGTATCATTCCCTATTCTTCTCAGCTTCTTTATGTGATCGGTTTGCTTTGAATCTGAAACGAGGACTGGGTAAAGATTGTTGATGGTAATTGGAGTCTCATGTGGGGTGTATCTATCTATATGGAAACTTTGGTCTTTGAGGAACCGGACTGTCGTTGACAATGACTTTTTTGAAGCCCCAGTAACCTCTTTCGGCTATTTTTGCAGTCATAGAAGAATTTTGTAGTTCATGATCATTGTTTTTGCAATGAGCTTCCTACTCCAACACTTAGTACTTGGCACCCACCTCCCATGGGATGGGTGATGAAGCTTAATGTAGATAGAGCAATACTGGTTAAGATGTTCACAAAAAGTAATCAGCTCATCCAAGTTATTAGATTTAATTTGGACCATATCTGTTTTTTATGAAAAAACTATAAAATATGAAATAAAATTTATCTCATAACTGTCATATTTTTAAATAATGATTTTTTTATAAAAAACTATTAGTTTAAAAAAATTAGATTTTGATAGTTCAGAATTAAATTTGGATGGTCAAAACCTAATTGGTTAGATGAGCTCATCACTTTAATTAATACTCTAACCAGATGCACCTTGATCCGATAGTAAATTAAGATGCGGGGTTGTCATCCGTGAGAGCGAATGGAAAGTTGGGTGGCTGCTCACAGGCACTCTATTTGAACTTGCAGTGTTTTTGGAGCTAATCAATAGGCTGTGTTTTATGAAGGGCCTTCCTTCGACTCGCAGCAATTTTGACTTGAAGAAGGTTATTCTTGAATCAGATGCTAATTAAAAATCTCATAATTACGCTGAACTGTGGAAAGAGCAACAGAATGGGCAGCCTTCTGTCTGTGCAATCGTTAAATATATCACAGGTTTTATCTTTGGTAACACCTGTAACGACATTTCCCAGAGATTTCCATGGGATTTTGTCTCTCATGTTTACTGTTCCTCCAATATTGGCCTTTTACAAAATTTTTTCTGCCAGTTGAATTTGACATTAATTACAGTGACTCGATCTAATTGCATCACCAAAGACCAGAAAGTCAAGGACCAAGGATCTTTATATGATTTTTACCATTCGGATAATATTTAACTTTGAACCTTAGGCGGGCGGGGCAAAGTATTGACACACACACACACACACACAAGAACAATCCTTATAGAAAACACGTACAATATATATATATATATATAAAGAGTAGGGTAGCAATAAATTGAGTAATAGAATAAAAATCTGCCAGAGGCAACTTTGATGTGTGAAGCGGGCTTGAAACTGTAACGGATGAACAATGATCATAAATCCAAAGAAAATATCCAAAACACTTTCAGAAAGGATAATTGAGAAACAAGTCACTTGAGAAACAAGTATATATAATCATAAGATTGTCGCGCATTCATGTGAACATAACATAAAGATAATAAATAGCAAATTAGCAAAAGATGGAAGCTTTCCTAGAGGACATCTACCAGACACAGGTTCGACTATATATATA